>CM051711.1:1839377-1846877 GCA_028022725.1 Lycodopsis pacificus
GTGTAATATAATAAAGTGTAATATAATAAAGTGTAATATAACAAACTGTAATATAATAAAGTGTAATATAATAAAGTGTAATATAATAAGGTGTAATATAATAAAGTGTAATATAACAAACTGTAATATAATAAAGTGTAATATAATAAGGTGTAATATAATAAGGTGTAATATAATAAAATGTAATATAATAAAATCTAGTATAATAAAGTGTAATATAATAAAGTGTAATATAATAAACTGTAGTATAATAAACTGTAATAGAATAAAGTGTAATATAATAGACTCTAATATAACAAACTGTAATTTAATAAAGTGTAATATAATAAGGTGTAATATAATAAAGTGTAATATAACAAACTGTAATTTAATAAAGTGTAATATAATAGTGTAATATAATAAAGTGAAATATAATAAAATGTAGTATAATAAAGTGTAATATAACAAACTGTAATTTAATAAAGTGTAATATAATAAAGTGTAATATAATAAAGTGAAATATAATAAAGTGTAATATAATAAAATGTAGTATAATAAAGTGTAATATAATAAAGTGTAATATAACAAACTGTAATTTAATAAAGTGTAATATAATAAAGTGTAATATAATAAAGTGTAATATAACAAACTGTAATTTAATAAAGTGTAATATAATAAAGTGTAATATAATAAAGTGTAATATAATAAAATGTAGGATAATAAAGTGTAATATAATAAAGTGAAATATAATAAAGTGAAATATAATAAAATGTAGTATAATAAAGTGTAATATAATAAAGTGTAATATAATAAAGTGTAATATAATAAAATGTAATATAATAAAGTGTAATATAATAAAATGTAATATAATAAAGTGTAATATAATAAAGTGTAATATAATAAAGTGTAATATAATAAGGTGTAATATAACAAAGTGTAATATAATAAAGTGTAATATAATAAAGTGTAATATAATAAAGTGTAATATAACAAACTGTAATTTAATAAAGTGTAATATAATAAAGTGTAATATAATAAAGTGAAATATAATAAAGTGTAATATAATAAAATGTAGTATAATAAAGTGTAATATAATAAAGTGTAATATAACAAACTGTAATTTAATAAAGTGTAATATAATAAAGTGTAATATAATAAAGTGTAATATAATAAAGTGTAATATAACAAACTGTAATTTAATAAAGTGTAATATAATAAAGTGTAATATAATAAAGTGTAATATAATAAAATGTAATATAATAAAGTGTAATATAATAAAATGTAATATAATAAAGTGTAATATAATAAAGTGTAATATAATAAAGTGTAATATAATAAGGTGTAATATAACAAAGTGTAATATAATAAAGTGTAATATAATAAAGTGTAATATAATAAAGTGTAATATAATAAAGTGTAATATAATAAGGTGTAATATAATAAAGTGTAATTTAATAAACTGTAGTGTTTCACAGTGTGTTTCGTGTGAGAAGAAGCTTGATGTAAATAAACGGAGACTGTAGCTGCTTTGTTTCTGTCAGTGAATGCAGTCGAACAGGTCGGGTCGCTTTGTTCCAGCACGTCTGCAGGAATGTTACTCAAAGTACTAACTTAGTACTACAACTACTGCTAGTACTGCCAATGCAATGGCACCTTCTGCTGCACCAAGTACTGCAGCTGCTGGAGTACCTTCCTCTTCCTGATGAAAGCCAACAATCTGTGCAAAGAGAAAGACTCTGCTGCAGAATGATCACACTCCAGGGATCGCTTTCAGAGGCTGAAGCTCACGTTTCACATCCACTGTGTTTATATGTACACGCAACACCGAGTCAGCAGTGGAGAGGAGTCAGGTTACACATGTAGTCGGACAACGCGTTCACACTGCAGGCACCGCCCGGGCGGCTACATATCTGCAGGGCTCTTGAAGGCCTCGTGCAGAGTTTGTTTTGATTCTTTGAAGATGTCGAACGCAACGAGAGAGGAAAACATTTCACCTTGAAAATCACAGCTTGCATGTTCATGACTACGCACTGATGGAATTCTTATTATTTATTTATATTTTTATTAAGTGTTTTAGTTCAAGTAGTCTGCAGTTTTCTTCTGCACATCAAGCAGATTAGAAACCCACATAGATCGCTATATATATATATATGCCAGCGTGCAATACGATGATTTTTCCGACATTAAATCTACTGCTGGTAAATTAAAAAAAGGTGTCAAACTGTACGCTGAAGCATTTAAGACTCGTAAACTCGTAACTTTACTTTTCAAGAAAATCTTATAATAATAATAATAATAATAATAATAATAATAATAAAAAAAGGAAACCACTAAATTTGAGGAAGGTTTTAACATATTGCTAATCAACAGCTTGATTATAGATATTGAACTTTGCTTTGTTTGGCTGCATAGCGAGAGCCTGTAATGAAAACTCTGCTTTCATATTCGACCACAAATGTGAGTTTTACATCAAAATACAAGAAAGTAAATATTTTGTGCGTCTTTTTTTGGTGTTTTCTCCTAAAATGTCACAGACAACTGGCAGAAAAATGGATTTTCCATTTCTTTGCGGCATTAATCTTCACATCTTGTCACAAAATGACAATAAAGTGGAAACTATGAAGAAATCTGGAGTCATTTGAAGAGAAAAGACACCTTTCTCTCTGCCAAACTCGCTGCCGACATCAAAGTAAAACCAAATAGCCCGAAGCTTCAAGCTATCTTCTCTCCAGAGAGCATCACTCAGAAGTTTTCTTTAATTATTATTGAGCAACAGACATCGGGCATCCATTTTCTTCTCCTAAATAGATTTGCAGTGTTTAGGAATGAAACTCTTCAAATGTAAACTCCGGCCACAGAACCTAAACAGTCCAAAGTGGGACCGGAGGAGAGCTGCTCGTCCCCCGACGCAGCGACAGCCTCTGGACGGCATCAGCACAGAATCAGGCTCAGGGAATCACAAGCCCAGCGTGACTGCATGCTGCCGGTAAACACTGGTGGTCCAACGAGGAAGACAAGAGAAAGACAAGAGAAAGACAAGGACAAGAGAAAGACAAGGACAAGAGAAAGACAAGAGAAAGACAAGGACAAGAGAAAGACAAGGACAAGAGAAAGACAAGAGAAGAGAAAGACAAGAGAAAGACAAGGACAAGAGAAAGACAAGAGAAAGACAAGAGAAGAGAAAGACAAGAGAAGAGAAAGACAAGAGAAAGACAAGGACAAGAGAAAGACAAGAGAAAGACAAGACAAGAGAAAGACAAGGACAAGAGAAAGACAAGAGAAAGACAAGACAAGAGAAAGACAAGGACAAGAGAAAGACAAGAGAAAGACAAGACAAGAGAAAGACAAGAGAAAGACAAGACAAGAGAAAGACAAGAGAAAGACAAGAGAAAGACAAGAGAAAGACAAGAGAAAGACAAGACAAGAGAAGAGAAAGACAAGAGAAGAGAAAGACAAGAGAAAGACAAGAGAAAGACAAGGACAAGAGAAAGACAAGAGAAAGACAAGAGAAAGACAAGACAAGAGAAGAGAAAGACAAGAGAAAGACAAGAGAAAGACAAGACAAGAGAAAGACAAGAGAAAGACAAGAGAAAGACAAGAGAAAGACAAGACAAGAGAAGAGAAAGACAAGAGAAGAGAAAGACAAGAGAAAGACAAGAGAAAGACAAGGACAAGAGAAAGACAAGAGAAAGACAAGAGAAAGACAAGACAAGAGAAGAGAAAGACAAGAGAAAGACAAGAGAAAGACAAGACAAGAGAAAGACAAGAGAAAGACAAGAGAAAGACAAGAGAAAGACAAGACAAGAGAAGAGAAAGACAAGAGAAAGACAAGAGAAAGACAAGGACAAGAGAAAGACAAGAGAAGAGAAAGACAAGGACAAGAGAAAGACAAGGACAAGAGAAAGACAAGAGAAAGACAAGAGAAGAGAAAGACAAGAGAAGAGAAAGACAAGAGAAAGACAAGGACAAGAGAAAGACAAGAGAAAGACAAGGACAAGAGAAAGACAAGGACAAGAGAAAGACAAGACAAGAGAAAGACAAGAGAAAGACAAGAGAAAGACGAGAAAGACAAGACAAGAGAAAGACAAGAGAAAGACAAGAGAAAGACAAGACAAGAGAAAGACAAGAGAAAGACAAGACAAGAGAAAGACAAGAGAAGAGAAAGACAAGAGAAAGACAAGAGAAAGACAAGGACAAGAGAAAGACAAGGACAAGAGAAAGACAAGAGAAGAGAAAGACAAGAGAAAGACAAGAGAAAGACAAGGACAAGAGAAAGACAAGGACAAGAGAAAGACAAGAGAAAGACAAGAGAAGAGAAAGACAAGAGAAGAGAAAGACAAGAGAAAGACAAGGACAAGAGAAAGACAAGAGAAAGACAAGACAAGAGAAAGACAAGGACAAGAGAAAGACAAGACAAGAGAAAGACAAGAGAAAGACAAGAGAAAGACAAGACAAGAGAAAGACAAGAGAAAGACAAGAGAAAGACAAGACAAGAGAAAGACAAGAGAAAGACAAGACAAGAGAAAGACAAGAGAAGAGAAAGACAAGAGAAAGACAAGAGAAAGACAAGACAAGAGAAAGACAAGAGAAGAGAAAGACAAGAGAAAGACAAGAGAAAGACAAGACAAGAGAAAAACAAGACAAGAGAAAGACAAGAGAAAGACAAGACAAGAGAAAGACAAGAGAAAGACAAGAGAAAGACAAGACAAGAGAAAGACAAGAGAAGAGAAAGACAAGAGAAAGACAAGAGAAAGACAAGACAAGAGAAAGACAAGAGAAGAGAAAGACAAGAGAAAGACAAGAGAAAGACAAGACAAGAGAAAAACAAGACAAGAGAAAGACAAGAGAAAGACAAGACAAGAGAAAAACAAGACAAGAGAAAGACAAGAGAAAGACAAGAGAAGAGAAAGACAAGAGAAAGACAAGAGAAAGACAAGACAAGAGAAAGACAAGAGAAAGACAAGACAAGAGAAAAACAAGACAAGAGAAAGACAAGAGAAAGACAAGAGAAAGACAAGACAAGAGAAAAACAAGACAAGAGAAAGACAAGAGAAAGACAAGAGAAGAGAAAGACAAGAGAAAGACAAGACAAGAGAAAAACAAGACAAGAGAAAGACAAGAGAAAGACAAGACAAGAGAAAAACAAGACAAGAGAAAGACAAGAGAAAGACAAGACAAGAGAAAGACAAGAGAAAGACAAGACAAGAGAAAAACAAGACAAGAGAAAGACAAGACAAGAGAAAAACAAGACAAGAGAAAGACAAGAGAAAGACAAGAGAAGAGAAAGACAAGACAAGAGAAAGACAAGAGAAAGACAAGAGAAAGACAAGAGAAAGACAAGAGAAAGACAAGAGAAAGACAAGAGAAAGACAAGAGAAGAGAAAGACAAGAGAAAGAGGCTTCTGGGCAGCAGGAAAAGCTCGTTTTCCATCAGCAAGTCTTTACCCCCCCACCCCCCCAAAAGAAAGATGGCGTCTTTACGTCACGCCGACCGCAACGGAAAGAAGTCGCCGAGTCCTCACTGTGGAGCTCATTTGGGTTTCATTGTTATTTCTCCATGAATTTCTGCAACCAAAGAAATATCGTATTTGTGCAAAACCCCAAAATATCCAATTTGAAAAGCATGAAATCCTGACATTTGAGAAGCTGGAACGAGGATGTTTTTAGATCTTTACGTTAAAAACACATGCAGGCATCGAATGCATTCATTCATGAGGATTCAGCCTCTGGCTCTCGTCTCTTTGATTCCTCCTCACTTTCATCTCTTCTTCCTTTGGCTGTGAAAACACTTTGTGGTTCTTCCGTTAGTTAAGAGCCATTAAAGAGACATTTGCTGTTTAATGTGTACTTATTGGTTCATGATAGTAAACTAATATCTTTGTGTTTAGGACATAACAACTTTAGCTTTACTAATAATTACAATAATAATTTTTATATTTGAATAATTAGAAGGGACAACATGCACCTTTTCAGATGAACATTCTTCTTTATTTGACTTTATGGACGCTGGACGTCGTGTTTAATTAAAGAAATATCCATCTTTCAAGTGAATTAGCTTAAGCTGGAATTATATTTTGTCAAAATTAACTTATTTTCAGCTTTGGAACTGACTTATCTTGAATTATCTTCATTGGAAATGTATCAACGTGCTCGACATGAAACGGCTGTTTAAATTAGTATTCGGGGTGTTGAAGATCGAATATGAGACACTGGATCTGTTCGTCGGGCGGCCGGGAATCTCTCGCCTCCAGGAGGGCGATTCGGCTCCTAAATATACAACGAACGCGGCTAAAAATACTGCGGTCGAGGACGCCGACGGCTTCAAGAGCTCCGTCAGCTGCTGCTGCTCGAAGCGCAAACGCGTGACAAACAACGTGGTCTCTGCAGCATCGAGAGACATCTACCATGACCAGTTCTGTCATCAATTCAATGTTCCTTCTGATGAAAGTGTCCTCCAGCTAACCCCTCCACACCCTGACCTCTGACCTCCATGTGAAGGAAGACATGCGGCCCTACAACAAGCACAAGAGTTTATATCTATTCACAATTCTTTCCAATAAATCTGATTTAAAGACTGAATCCAGGACATCTCTCGTTTCTAATCATCTCAACTCAACATATCTTCTGCAACAATCCCACAAACACGTCTTCAACATGTGCATGTCTGCGGAGGACATGAAGGGGTTAACGCAGCGCCCTGCTGTGTGTCGAGCGATTACACAACCGGAGCCATTGTTTTGGAGTCGGGGCCGGCGGCGAGGAAGGCCAGTTTACCGACATGTCTGAACCAGCTGGAAACGAAGCTCCTCTTTCATCTGCAGCAGCTCAAGTATGTAAACAAGACGAGCATCACCGGGACGGAGGCCTGGAGATGTGCTGAGAGAACACCAGACGTGAGGTCATCGTCTGTAACAGTGTCGGACACAACGCAGACAATACCTGCAGCAAGTGACGCTGTCGCGCTGCAAGCAGCAGCTACTGGAGTGCTGCAGCTCATGATGAACTCTCAAAAACATCACAAAGGATGACGCGTTCAAATGTCTTGCTTCCCAACCAGAGTTTACTCTCATCGTAGAGAAAGAAAACCAGGAGCTGAACCAAAGAACGGTGAGAAGCTTCATTTCATTATTAACAAAGGACAAGAGGAAACGTCCACGAGTAAGATGCTGCACGACTTTCACTCTCTTTCCAAACATAACTAAGTGTTTTTGTTGCCTAAAACCGAGTTGTTTCCTGGAAAGACGGAACTTTATTTTGAAAAGACTGCATTCATATAACGAGCACAAATTCACACGTTTCTGGACTTTTGCAGGAAAATGCATGAAAATGAGGAGTACCTCCATGAAGGATATCAAAAAAGTTGCACCCTCATTTATTAAAGTTGCTGAAATGAACTGTTCCTGTTTGCTTCAGGACAAATGTGATTCTGGTGATATTCCACAGATGATGTTACGCGTTGATTTTATGTGACACAGTGAATCCTGCAGCAACACGTCGACACCTACCGCTGGGAGTATCGAC
>CM051711.1:1849377-1879377 GCA_028022725.1 Lycodopsis pacificus
TGGGGGGGGGGGGGGGGGGGGTTGTCTTTTTCATGCTTTGGCTTCAAGTAACTGAAGAAAAGAGAAGAAGAGAAAGAGAGTAGATGTAGATTAAGACACTTGATCTGCGTCGTTCTCAGATATTTCCACTTGTAAATGATCTGTTGCTGCAGATATTATGTGAAGTCCTCAAAAAACATTTAAAGTCAG
Organism: Lycodopsis pacificus; assembly: GCA_028022725.1. Taxonomy (NCBI): domain Eukaryota; kingdom Metazoa; phylum Chordata; class Actinopteri; order Perciformes; family Zoarcidae; genus Lycodopsis; species Lycodopsis pacificus. The sequence continues at coordinate 1,849,567 of CM051711.1, forward strand.
ACGCAGATGACAGGAAACGTGAAGTGAGAGACGTTCAATTGTATTTTCCTCAAAGTCTAGAATGACAGATAAATTCTCGTCTTTGATCAGATCGGGTTCCTGCTGCAGCGAGCCGCGTTGTTGCTCTCTGGCAGCTTCCTCTTTCCTTCATGACCCCTCACACACTCTCTCCTCGCCGCCTATGTAAACTGTCATTCATCAGGGCGGGGCCGAGACGCTGCCAGTCATTTTCCACCGAACTCACTTCATTAAGAACGACGTGCAGCGCGCGCAGGCGAGCTTTGATCTCGTCTTCAACGAGCGGGAAATTAAAGCCACTACCTTGATGTTCAGCACACTTAATAAAACAGCCGATTCTTTTTCACGAACGTTTTATTCATTTTTGCGTCTACGTTTGCCGGAGCATCTCACGTCTCTTAACCGATGCGCTTCTCTTGCTTTGTCTTCACGAACATTCAGTTCAAATCTTCCTTTGTGTCACTTCTCAAAAACAAAGCTGCAGGAAGAAAGATGACTCAGCGATTTAACAAATAAAGGAAGTTCCACATCAATCATGACCGAGCAGCCGTGAATCCCCCAGAAATACGAGTTAAACGACTCAAAGCAATGTCGGGAATGTGTTCATGGAAGAACAGAGCAGAACTATTCAGTAGCTTTCCTCTATTCTTTATTATTATTATCGTGGAGCACAATGTAGAATTTGCTCAAAGGTTTACGGCGTTTGACTGGTAACGAGTGACAAAACAATACAGATTAAAAGGTTTCACGATGGCTTTATCGCCTCGTCTGGAGCTCCTCGTCGTTCGCGAAAGTCTCGTCCGTCGACGGGTTGTCTGAAGAAACGAGACGCGACCTTTGACCCAGGCGTCGGGGTCCATGAAGGGGAAGTGGAGTCAGGAAGCAGCTTGTTCCTCTGAGGAAGACGAGCTCAGCAGCGCTCTCCTGACTCTGGGAATGTCGGCGCTGTAAACAGGCTTTAACGTGATTAAAGAACCTCTTTCTGTCTCCTTACGCGGTCTCCATCAGCAGCAGGAGTGCAGCTCGGATTAAAGCTGCGATGATACGGATCTGCTGCTGAAAAGAGTCACTAATGACGTGCTCTTATTCTGAGCAGCTTAATATAAATCGGTGGAGCTCGTCTTTAGTTCCTCTTGCTGCAGGAAGCTGTGGTCGTTCTTTTTAACGTTGTTTAGAGCGAGTGCGACTTTTCTACGCAAGATGAAACTCAAACATCATTTTACATAATGTTTCCGACTGATAAGGAACTTGAAAGTAGCAAAAAGTATCCCTCTGTTCTAAAGAAAGAGCTTCGAGTTCGACTGCAAGTTTGCAGCACAACCAGAGGCTCGTGTTATTAAGTCGCTGCTGCTCTGAAGCCGTGTTGAAGACAGAGGAATCCTCTTCACAGCTTTTTCTGCTGTTTCACGTTTGGTTCTGGCAGCGTTTGCTCGATCTTCGCTCTCCGTCTTCATCGCGCTGGGATGTATCTCAGAGTCCGATAACGCTGCAGGTTCAGAGCTGCCGTTGGGCCCCGGCGGCGGCCGGACCAGAGGTTAGCAGACACCTTTCTCTCCGCCATGACTTCGCCCCGGGCGCTTCCTCCCGCCCCGACTTCCTCTGACAAACATTCACTTCCTGTTAGACGCAGAGGAGAGATTAGCCGACGTGTTTTACAGGTTTCCCGAAGCACGTGGAGCTCAGCGGAGCTGCGTGCCTCGCCAGCAGCACACGCTGCCTTTCTATGAAACTTTGACTTCTTTAACTTCTCCTGCCGTTTCATTTTCTTCACTATTTCACGTCAATGTCATCCATGAAGCACCGGTAAACACCTGTACACAGAAGGTGTCTCACAGAGAGGACAGAAAGCCTCTGCTGGGTTTCAGTACGTGCTCTGTGGTTTGGGATTGTTACTCTCAATAGAAACCGTCTCTGTTCAACGTGTAAACACACACACACACACACACACACACACACGTCGGTTTAGGTTCAAGCGTTTCACAGCTGAAGAAAGAAGCTTAAATTATATTTCACGTTTTCTAACTTTCACCATATTTTCACGCAGGTTTTAGGAGCTTCTGCGCCTCATTTAGTCAGAATAAAATGTGTAAATCTGTTGTTAAATAAAGCCTGAAGCACAGAATCAGCCCCCCCCCTCTGAAGGATGTGTGTTGATGTCTGACTGACAGCTACCGGTCTTTCAACCATCACATGAACTCAAGTCGGTTTCTTGCAGGTGTGCTTGTTGTCCGAGATAAAAGTGTTTCACCTGAGCCGAACTACTACTACTACTACAACATCTACTACTACTGCTACAACATCTACTACTACTACTACAACATCTACTACTACTACTACTGCTACAACATCTACTACTACTACTACTGCTACAACATCTACTACTACTACTACAACATCTACTACTACTGCTACAACATCTACTACTACTACTACTGCTACAACATCTACTACTACTACTACTGCTACAACATCTACTACTACTACTACAACATCTACTACTACTACTACTGCTACAACATCTACTACTACTACTACTACTACTACTACTACATCATCATCATCATCTACTACTACAACAACATCATCATCTACTACTACTACTACTACTACTACTACATCATCATCTACTACTACTACTACTACTACAACAACATCATCATCATCTACTACTACTACAACATCTACTACTACTACTACTACTACAACATCTACTACTACTACTACTACTACATCATCATCTACTACTACTACTACTACTACTACTACCACAACAACATCTACTACTACAACATCTACTACTACTACTACTACAACAACATCTACTACTACTACTACTACAACATCTACTACTACTACTACTACTACATCATCATCTACTACTACTACTACTACTACAACAACATCATCATCATCTACTACTACAACATCTACTACTACTACTACTACTACTACTACATCATCATCTACTACAACAACAACAACAACAACAACAACAACATCATCATCATCATCACCATCATCATCATCATCTACTACTACTACTACAACAACAACATCATCATCTACTACTAGTACTACTACTACATCTACATAATCTCTCTCCTGCAGCAGTCCGTCACTACAACGTGAACACAAAGCAGCGCACGCTGCGTTCAGAGCTGTGAATTCTGGGAAACCAAACACCGAGTGAGCGTTTAGTGACGGAGATGAAACGAGACGGCCGGCGTTTCGTTGTTTGCCAGTTTCATGATGCGTGAAAGAAACACGTGAACAACACCATGGCACGGACAGCAAAGTGAGCGTCCCGTCAGAGATGATGTCACTGATAGGACAGAAGGACGCACAGCGAGGAAAGGAGTCGGCATGTGCCATTGATTAGAAGAGCTGGACTGAACTCTATGAACAGCAGCAGATGCATATATTCACATTGATCTTCCTAATCTGTGTTACAAAACAAATTCAGAGTTTTTACAATGTATTTGTTGAAGCTACGAACACACCGTGGGACTCTTCACGGCGTAGAACACGTTAACGTGTGACCGTGTGAGCAAGAAGTCCGGACCCTTTGGTTCGATTCATCTCCAGTGGTGAAGTTCAACAAATAAAGAGGCGTAGAAGAAGAATACCTTCGTTCACGACAGCGGATTAAAGGTGAATCCCAGAGACAAAGAGAGCATGTTTCCACACACACGGGCAGGTTTCTACACGACCGCCATGTTTTGACTGCGATCCTCCACACACAGGGTCTGCCGGTCCGATGTTATCACGCTGGAGACGTCCAAGAACTTCCTCCGGCACAAAGAAGGCCTCTGCTCTCCATCACTGATCGCTTGCACACCGTCTGCTCTCCGATTGGCTCGTTCCTCACGTCGTTCCTCCCTTTTCTTCTCTCCTCGTATTTTCTTTCATCGCGTCGACAGAACCGGTTTGAAAAGGTTTCTCTGTTGGACTTTCTGTCTCTGCTGCCAGTAAAAATATTGATGCTGGTACAAACCAGTTCTCTTGTCTTTTCTTTGCCTTCTTCCTCTTCGGTGGAAGTGGACGAAGTAGTGCGGAGCGGTGTGGAGCAACAGTTTATTTAAAAAGACGGCCGTGAGGTCAGAATACCGTGGCAACATGGCAGCTGTGCAGCGTGAACTTTATTTCATGTTCATGAGGCGGGAAATGTTCCCTATGATCTCTGTAAGTCCCTAATATTCCGGGTGTTCCTTAAGCAGCATGACTCAACTGATCTGTAGCTGTGATTTAGCTCCGCGGCATCTCTTCGGTTAAAGCGCCATCTGTTTCCTGACGGCGGTGAGCCGGCGTGGGAGTCCTGCCAAGCAGTGAATGTGCAGCAGGACCCACTCGTGCTGTTCTGTACCGGTTTGTGTCCGTCGACGCCTCGTGTCAGAGATGTCACTCCAACAGGGGGGGGGGGGGAGTCCCGTCTCATGGCTGGAGATAATTACACCGGATCTATCAATCGTGGCTTCATGGTGGCGCTGAGGAGCGCACACCTCAATGTTTGTTACACAATCTGTTCAAAGCGAACGGTTCATTTGTGACCAGACTTTACATGAGACACGCAGAGTGAAATGTTCTTGAGGTATCACCATGTTGCTTTTTCTGACGGAAGCCTTCGTCACACGCGATGTATTCAAGGACCGTCGGAAACATGAAAATCTGACGATAAAGACGTTTTTTGCAGCTTCTGGTTGTGATGAACGGTGTCGTTTTTGTAGTTTTGTCGATAGTTTAAAGAAAACATGCTTTTTAATCCCACCGGCGGGTTCGAGGTCCGGCGGGTTCGAGGTTCTGCGGGTTCGAGGTTCTGCGGGTTCGAGGTCCGGCGGGTTCGAGGTTCGGCGGGTTCGCGGTTCGCGGGTTCGAGGTTTCGGCGGGTTCGAGGTTCGGCGGGTTCGAGGTTCGGCGGGTTCGAGGTTCGGCGGGTTCGCGGTTCGGCGGGTTCGAGGTCCGGCGGGTTCGCGGTTCGGCGGGTTCGGGGTTCGAGGGTTCGGCGGGTTCGAGGTTCGGCGGGTTCGCGGTTCGGCGGGTTCGAGGTCCGGCGGGTTCGAGGTTCGGCGGGTTCGCGGGTTCGAGGGTTCGGCGGGTTCGAGGTTCGGCGGGTTCGCGGTTCGGCGGGTTCGAGGTTCGGCGGGTTCGAGGTTCGAGGGTTCGAGGTTCGGCGGGTTCGGGGTTCGGCGGGTTCGAGGTTCGGCGGGTTCGGGGTTCTGCAGGTGAACATAGCATTCTGTTTTTAGTGCATGTTCTGCTGGTACTCTCTGTAAAGCTCACATGCTGAATTAGTCAAAGCAGCTCAGAGAATTAGCTGCTTCTGTCATTCATCACGTGAAACAACAAATGCTTCTCAGCTTTGCTGCTTTTCTGTTGTTGAGTGTTTATTGGACAAAACAAAGCGATTGAACAGCATCGCCTTTTAATTATGTTGAACAAGTTATAGGCTAAATGTATCAACCGAATAATGGAACTAAAGCAGCTTTACAGTGACGTAAACTCCCAAAAGGCTTCTACTCAGAGGTCCCGAGGGGCCAGACGGAGGAGCAGTGACTGAAGCTGGCCGACTGGAAACACATCTGGAAAAAGCATGGAGGACGAGGAGAAAATACAGCATGTGTAACAAAGAGAAGAGTGTGTGTACATGCATGTGTGTGTGTGTGTGTGTGTGTGCTTCCTGAGGCCCAGCAGAGGAGGGAAGTTCAGCCGAGCTATTATAAGACCACAAACTCGGGCTCTCCACAGTCAGAGCTCCTCTGCTGGGCCTCATCAGCAGCACAATGACGGCTGAGACGGAGGAATAACATCCACTCTGCAGGAATGTGGCAACCTCGAGTTCTCCACCCTCAGAGACCTTCACGGCATTTCATTGATCAACAGGAGGAAACAAAGAGACGCCGTGGTCTTAAGCTGCCCCTTACGTCATTTTACACCTTTGTGGTCATTCTACGGCTTCATACGGCTGCTTTGCATGTTGCGTAGTCATTTTGCATCTCTTGTTCATCTTTCTGTGGTTGGTTCGCATCTCCTCGTGGTCCTTTTCTGTCTCTTTGTGGTTGTTTTGCATATTTTGCAGTCGTTTTGCATCTCTGTGAGCTCGTTTGTGTCTCTTTGTGTCTCCCATGGTGTTTATCTTCATACTGTATCTATGAACAATAGTCGAGCAAATGTGTTTTAAAAGTAATTCCAGTGACAGAAGAACATGTTAAGTTCTGTATGAGACAGACAGACAGACAGACAGACAGACAGACAGACAGACAGACAGACAGACAGACAGACAGACAGACAGACTGAGAGACAGACTGAGAGACAGACAGACTGAGAGACAGCCAGACAGAGAGGATAAAAACAGAGCTGTGTCTGCAGATGAGAGGTCTGGTTCAGAAAGTGGTGAACAATGGCGGCGTTGTGAGCGTCGGCCATGGGATCGAACCCCCGGGTGTTTCCCATCGGCCCGGGACAGACGAGAGGACGAGAGGACGGACACAGAGCCTTCCTTTCTCAGCCACATCCTGCTGGAGCGACGCGGCGGCCTCCCCATGAGCCTTTACACTCCCGGGTCGTCTTTGTTCAGTGAAAGGCATGCTGGGAAATCCACCAGTAGACCCTGACTGGTGTGTTTTGGTAACGCCGCACAATCACAAGGGGTTCACCGAGGCTGAGAGCGTCTTTATGTCTCACAGACGTCTGGTCAGGTTTCATTCTTTGAGTCGATAGTTCCTGCTTTGAGTCACACGGTAGACTTTCATTCAGGCAAAGTTCTTGTGCAACAGCTGAAAGTAGCATTGAAAGATATCTGCATCGCTTCCTGCTCCTCTGCAGGCGGATCCTCCGTCTGGTGGTCCTGCTGCGCTCTAGGCCTCTGGTCGGCGTGTGTTTCAGTGACAGCGGAGGACGCACGTGTTTGTTGGCGAGCGGCAGGCCTTCTCAGCCCTCGGAGGTCTTCTGGTTGGTCCGGATTCCTCGCGAGGAATAAATCGGATTGAGAAACTGCCGCTGGCGTCGGCGTCTGGCCTGAGAGGCCACACACAGCGGCACGGCTCACAGAGGACACGTTCATGGGACGCTTTGGGACACGACTAAAGCGACGAAGACGCAGCGCTTGTTCTCTCAGAGACCATCCAGCATGTTTCGTTTTTAGAACTGAAAGCTTTCTAAATTTGGGCTTCGTCCGCGTTTTGTTGCACAGCAGCTGTGTGGCATCAGCGTCGGCATTACCTTTTTAAATCACCTTGTAAAACGTCATTTGATGGAGTTGCTGTGACATGCATTTTATTGCCTTCACTGTTATTTCTGACGCCCTGTCCTCGTCCTTTGATCTCGAGCTGCCCGCTCCACTTTCCAGTCTTTGAGCTCTTTTTCATTCTGTGAATGTTTAAGTGCTTTATATAATATTAAATGTTTCAAAAGACGCTGAAACAAATAAGATTTACCGTCACAATTAGGAAGCAGCAGATGAAGAGAGAGCAATATCATTCTAATCAAAATATCCAGTTTCCAGAGATAATACATCACGTTATGAAATAAAAGGAGCGTTTTCTGCAGACAAAAGCTAAAGCAACTGTAAAAGAGGAAGCAGGAGATGAAGGGACGACGGGTTTATACCCATAATGCTCTCTGGATTCATCTCAGGGACGACCAACCGACGGGTCACTACATAATAAAACCCCGAAATAAACAGTAACGAGGACGCAAAGGAACCGGCCTCAGACGGGACGCTCGCGTGCAGCAGAGCGGAGGTCTGGTGAACGCCTGAGGCCTTTGAAGCCGGACAGAAGAGGGAAGAAGAGGTAGAACAGGCCTCGCGGCTGCAACAACAAAGTCCTGCAGCGATTGTTTGAGGCGGAGGAGCCGTGAACTTCAGACGTACGAGCCGAGGAGGAAAAAGGCGGAACAGTCGAAGGAAAAGGGGCCCCGGGGTGCTGCAGGGGCCCACAACAGGAAATGGGTGGGGCTCGGGGGGGTGGGTGTACGTATGTGTCCTCAACAGTCAGATCTATGTCCTCCTCATGAAGCTCTCTAATATGTTCCTCACTGCAGGAAGTCAGGTCATCATTCATTTGTATACTTCTGTGAGCTTTTCAGAATAAAAGGGTGTCACCTTGCAGAGAAACGGCACCAAGCGAGGGTGAGATCAACGCAGCTGTGCAGGTAGTCGGCCTGACGGAGAAGTCTTAAATCAGCCAAATGTTACGTCAACTGCAGACACATTCAGCGTGGTTCCGGAGCTCCACTCCGAGCAGAAAGATCAGTTCATGTGGAAGCTTTGAGCTCTTTACGCTCACTTGCTGTTGCATGTCATCCTTCATTCATCTTCTCCACTATCACGATCCACCGAAGGAAACAACGACTAAAAACGATCTCAACAATCACCAAAACTACACCGTTTATCCAAACAAGAAGCTGTGAACACTGTCAGCGTCTTCAGGTTTTCATCTTTCCAACCGCCCGTGAACACACCATGTGGGGAACGCGTCAATCAGAAAAAGAAGCCAAAACAAAGCTTAAAATTTTAATCAAAAACATTTTATTGAGATGTTTGAGTTCTCTCTACTTGAAGCTGTGATTGTTCTGTTTCCATAGACTTTTTTTATTGCGGTAAAAAATCAAGACCACAGAGAGAAAAAATGCAAAAAATGCCCCAAAACGTCTTTGGTTTCAGAGGGTTGAATAAAAAGTTTTATATAAAATGTACTTCTCAAAGTCGTTAAACTAAGAAACTCAACACTAAATCCACTTTTGGAGTGAGTAAATTATATGTACAGTCACTTCATTACTGTTTGAACTGACTTTTACAGTGTGCGTCTGTGTTTGAATGCATTTTTTATTATGTAAAACAGAGTTTAATTGGCTCTTTAAATTCAATTTGTGTAACATCTGGTTTTTAACCCTTTGTAGTTATTGTGCCATTGTCTTCTCTTCACTGTATTGTAGGGTTTACATTACTGATTAACTAGCCAATGAGTATTTGATTATTAACTAATCGATTATACACGTTGTTGCTCTCTATGATAAAAAAACTCTTCTTTCAAAATAAAAGCGCTGGACGCACGACCTCGCCCTCACCGACGGTGTGGTTTGAGAGAAACCAGACTCCAAACACATTTGTTCAGCCGACACGAAGCGACAGACGCTGCCAAATAATTGATGACTCCAGAGCAACGGGCAACGGGTCTGTTTCCTTTGGCAACAGGTCGAGGCAACTTAACAACGCGCTGTTACACAAGCTACAGATGCTTGTGTATTAAAGAGGCGTGTTTAGAGCACGACAGGTCTGCAGGGGGTTGATCAGGTTGAGTGACTCATTGATTACTCATCTCTGGCTCCCTTTGCAGCCGGCTTCAGAACAAAAAGCCTCTTTGATTCCAGAGACGAACAGTTTCGAGCCAATAAAGCGAACGCTTGAGCGGTTTTTATGAAGATGGGAGATTGATCACCTCCTCACAAGACATTCCTGCTGGATCTCTGATCACCTGCTTGACTATGGAGTCATATAAAAGAATGCATCTGTCAACGAGTAAGAAAATAAATGTGGAAATATAAAAAGGAATTTAAAAACAGTTCAGAATCAGCTAGATTCAGAATTCCATTTATAAATTAGTCTTGAATGTTTTCTTTGGTGCTTTTTCTAGAAACACGACCTCATACGTTGTGTCTGGTATTCACACACTGCACACCAGCAGCTGTACTGTGAGCTTCACACTGCTGAAGAGGAGGTCAGCTCCAAATAGATACGGAGAGCCAGAAGGGACACATGTCAGTCACTGATTTAGCCTCTGGGCTGAATGCATACAGGATGTTTGTACCCATGATCCTCTCTGGTTTAGGACACCTACTGAAACTAAACCTGGTGAAAGAATAGTCTGAGAATAAACTATAACTCGCATCGAGTTCATAAAATCAACTAAAATGACTTGTGGTGCAGAGGAAATAAAAACGTTTTTAGGACTCAGAATCGGTTTCAAAAGCCTCGAAAAAACGCAACCGCAGCGAGACAGTCAACTTTCAGTTGACTGTCTGAATAAAAGAATATCCAGAGAAACCTTTCAGATTCAGCATGCACGAAGTCCCAACTTAACTTAACTTATTAGATCCTCGCGTGTCTCAATACTGTCTGAATGAAGCTGGAGGAGTAAAGTCTCCTGTAGACGTGTGTTCGTGTTCAGCAGGACACGAGAGGACGTCACTCACCGCTGAAGAAGCTCTTCACCTTCAGGTAGCCGACGCTGAGGCGCAGCACCGACAGCTTGTCCAGCCGAGCCCGGACGTCCTCGGTGAAGGGCAGCAGGCTGGTGAGCTTGTCCAGCTCGCCGTTGAGCCGGTCGCGGTGCCGTTTGGACGGGTTGGACTTGATGCCATCGGGAGGTGGCGGTTTGGGTCTGTGGAAGCAGAAAGAAGACGGTAACACACTGACGGAGGAGGCAAAGGCCGAACATGTTTCTGTGTAAGAGGTCATGAGACGTATGACGGAGAAGCTGGAGGCTGAATGTGTTGTGTGTACCGACGTCTGTGAATCAGTGGTGCAGCAGCTGGGATGCAGTGAGACGGATTACACACTCGCACTGTGGCATAAAGTCTGCACACGTATCTATGCTCCCAAAAACAAAGCACCGGAGCCACTTCCACAACCCAGATATATTCAATTCATAACAGTATGTCAAGTTTAAATACAATATTTCCACCATGTTTGACCTGCATACTTTAATTCCGTCCTCTTCTTCTGAAGCAGAGGATTGAAACGTGCATTCATTCCCTTTTTCTTTTGCAGTTTTCTGGAAATTCGCATAAAATCTGCGCTTCATTTGAACGGAAACTTGGCTTTTGCAGCCTCCATGCTGTCGCACGTCTAGAAAACATGATATCCTGTCATACAATAGTATTTCCTGTGTGAAAAGTTGACATTTTCAGACTTAACTGAAAGGATTAAAAGGGTTAAATGTGTTGCAGAGTGGGTGTGGACCACCTGTCCTCTCCATCAGCCTGATGCCACCTGTTCCTGTTCACCGTCACCTCGTTCTTTGTGCACAAATAAACCGAGTCTGACAGTGAAAATAAGCATCAGTATAAAGAGCCCCGTCTTTCCACACATGCACGACTGCAATACTCATATTTGTATATCCATAACCTGCTAGAACACAGAAACACTGGGCTTGATAAGCGACTTGTGCAGAGAGGTAAATAAACCGGCTCTTTGGCTCGTCGGGTGGAGCGGCGCAGCAGAAAGCCGGTCTGTGTCTGCAGCTGAACCCCGGTGACCCCGGCGGCTTCTCGTCTGCAGCTCAAAGCAGAGCTCCGCTGCACAGAGGGGGGGGGGGGCATCTCTCTAGTCCCAGAGAAGGTGTGAAGCCGTGGAGCACCTGAGACCGTCTGTTGCTTCTTTTTGCATTCTACACCCTTTCAGTTTTTATTTTCATTTATTTCCAAATCAGCACTGAAAACATAACAAACCAGAAATGCCAGAATAGAGACACGTTCTGCTCTCGATGATTCTCATCACAAGTCGTCTTTACTTCTGCTTTCCACCTGAAGAAAACGCACCAACGTTCGCAGATCGTTGTGTGTCTGACTTCTGCTCTCAATGAATCTTTGAACTGCAGTTGATCACATGACGACCACAGTCCCCCGTCCCCCAAAATCAAACTGTAGAAATCAAGGATGTTCTGTGTCTTGCACAAGAACCCTTCAGCAGAGCATCTGGTTGTTGTGGGAATTGAACCGGTGACCCTCCCGTTACAGGTCGGCCTCACACAGAGCAGCTGCATGTCTGCTGCTCAACTTAAATCAGGTTCAGATGCTGCTGCTGACTCCGCCGGGGTTTCTTTAGTTTAGGTGAGGTGAGGCCAGTGGAGCCAACTCTGTGTGCACCTGCATACCTGCATAGCTCCTAGGCCCTGTGACCTCTGACCTCCACATTACCGAGAGCTGCAGTCGCCACAATCTGCAGAAAACATTGACCAACTTCGGCAACAAGATTTACCAACTAGAGGGTGGAAATAGTTGTCTTGAAGAGAGAAACTTCTCTTTCCAGCACAAAGAAAAGAAGTTAATAAAACATTTTATGAATCTGTCACACATTTCACTGGAAACACTGATTAGAACAGGAAGTTAACGCACAACAAGCTCTCTCCTCAGCACCTGCTCCAATAGAAAGACATGTTCATGAAATGTGAACAGCTGGGGTTTTATTTGCTAATCGTAATCCTAACTTTTACAGTTTAACTGCCTCTAAAAACACCAGTAAGAGGACGAATGTCCGGACTGTACGAGTGCAAGACTCCGACGTCAACTGCTCTCAGAAAGCACCAGAATGTAGCTGCAAATAAAGGAAGGAAGGAAAAACTGCAAAAGAATAACACAGAACAACTTGTGAGCGGACTGTAATGTGAAATATGATGACTTTGGTCTAAGAAAGAAGTCTGCTGCAAAATATGTGACATTTAAATGAAATAGAACAGCCGGTGCAGTAAAATATAGAGAGCCAGCAGGACGTAGTTTTAGTTTGACGCATTAGTTCACTTGCATGGAAACTCGTGCCTGGACTTTAAGAGCAGCCGCCTGAAACATAATGTGACATTTAGATGGAATATAACAACAAGTCCGGTAAAAACAACAGAAATGTGAAGAAAATACATTTCAGACTAAATAAATATAAATATAACAGCAGTGTTGAGTTCAAACAAACCTGCAAACTTCAAATGCATGCTTCCACACGTTAAATGTCTTGTGATGCTTTTAACTGTTAAAAGTCTAAAAAGGTTGCGAGCTGAAAGCCTGAACTGCAGGATGAATGTGTAAACAGAGCCCCCCCCCCCCCTCTTAATAAGACATCTGTTTTCAATAATACTCCAGAAACATATCTGAAATCGAGGCGAGATGTTATCGCTGCATTCCTGACGGCACAACTCGCTGCAAGAACAATGAGCGCCCAGTGTTGTTGCTTCTCCTTCTATCTGCCAAATCTGCCCTGGAAGGGGCGTATATATATATATATATATATATATATATATATATATATATATATATATATATATATATATATATATATATATATATATATATATATATATATATATATATATATATATATATATATATATATATATATATATATATATATATATATATATATATATGTGTGTATACGTGCCGAGTACCCAAACACAGGAAGTAACCACCTACACAATAGAACCACACGAAACCAAACATCGCTGTGTTTTGGTGTCGTAACGTCTGGGGAGTGAAGCGAGACGGTCACATGTCAGCCATAGAGAAACGGCTACAAATCAGCACGACCCCTGACCCCAGAAAACGGAATCAAACCGCTTGTTTTCCAGATTCATCTGCAGACCAACGCGGAATACAAACAACCACGTTTGACTGTCGTTACCGCTGTGGAGAAAGCATCACAACTCTTTGAAAACATGACAACGAGAGGGAGTCCATCTTTGACTGATCACTTCTTTTAAGGGTTTAAATTAGTTACACTTAACCAAACAAAGATGATCAAAGTCCTCTCGATCTAACTTGACAACCCTGTCAACACACTGGTGTACTTTCAAGCCAGTTTTATTTTGGTTCCACTTTGATTTCGATGACTGCATTTAGGTTTGTCTGTTCAACGTTAGCGACCTCTTTTCCCCCCAAAGTCTGGAGTCGTCACGGGTCCCTGGATTCACACTACGTTCCATGTGAAATGCTGCAGCGTGCAATGCCTTCTGTGCCCAAAGCCAACCGGTCACACAGAGCCTCCAGCTCAGCGCGAGTAGCAGAACAGTGGAATAATATCAGTTCTACTTTTCCCATTCAGCCTTTTTATGAACTGACCAATGAACCGAACGGAAAGAGAAATCACGGCTCGATGGAGGTCGTTTCTTTTGGCTTTTTGCACCCGTCAGCAGTTTGCAGAAACACAAAGAACCAACAACACTATAAGAGAGCTAAAGTAATCAGATTACTCTACGATCCATTCCTAACCGCAACCCGATACTCGCCCAGGTGTACACATGTCCACATACTTTTGGCCGCCGTGCATCAACAGCTTCCTGTTTGTCTCGTGACTTTTTTTCTCTCTCTCACACACACACACACACACACACACACACACACACACACACACACACACACACACACACACACACACACACGAACGTAAATGTTCTCCTCGTACGAGAGAGTAAACCTGAAGGTAAAGCGCCTCAGGGGAGACTGCTGCGAACCGCCTCTAGACCCGTCTGTGTGTTGAACTGTCTCACTCACACTCTCACACACACACACACACACACACACACACACACACACACACACACACACACACACACACACACACACACACACACACACACACACACACACACACACACACACACACACACACACCATTTCCCAAACAAAAAGAAAGGAAAGATAAACTCCCTGGGAGCGAACATGGCAGAGTTATGTAAGCGTTTGCGTGACACAGAACTATGTTAATTTGTGTTGAGGGAGGAAAGAAACAGCCCCCCCCCCCCCACCCCCAAAAAAACACCCAGAGAGAGAGACAGAGAGAGAGAGAGAGAGAGAGAGAGAGAGCGAGAGAGAGAGAGAGAGAGAGAGAGAGAGAGAGAGAGAGAGGGAAAGACAGGAGAAAAAGTAAAAAAGTATGTTGTGGGAGGAGGAGGAGGAAAAACACACAGCGAGTCTCAGATTACGCCATCCTCCCTCCCTCCCTCGTGGAAACATAGCGTGAGAGCGCTCTCGCTCCACGTCCTGATTATGATTAATGCAGGTAGTACCACACACACACACACACACACACACACACACACAGAAACCACGGTTCTGGCCGTGGTTCTCTGCTTGGGCCTGTGGTTCTGTACGGGCCGGTTAACACTCCCCGTCTGGCTTGTTAAAGCTAAAAATCACAACTTGACGGTGAGGAAGACTGTGAGGCTCAGAGCAGCGCTCACTGTAATGTTCTGAAAGGGTTCTGTACAGAACCGAGAAGGGTTCAGGAAACCCCATTTCTGCACGGTGCTTTGGAGAACCGTTCTTTACAGCACTGAGGTGGATCTTTCAGGAAATATTAAAGCATGCTGCCCCGGAGAAGATCTTCAAACATTGATTTACAGCATCGTAAAGGGTCTAAGATAAACTGACAGAACGTTTGATAGCACCACGCAGGGTCTAAGAGGAACCCTCTGGCATGGTGCTTCAGATCATTTCTCCAGACGGTTCTTTAGAAGACTATAAAAAGGTTTTCTGAGACCACATGTGGGGTCTCTCTCAAGGTTCTCTGCAGCAGCACCATTAACGGTCCATAACAAACTATTTCTCTATTAGTTCTGAGGGTCTAAGAAGAGCCCCTTTACCATGGTGCTTCACCATTGTTGAGGTTCTAAGGAGAACACTTTGTCTGTGGTGCTTTCCAACACTTCCGCAGAAGGTTCTTTAAAGCCCTACTTACGGTTTGAAACCACAAAAATGCAATGGAGAACTTTAAAACAGAACTTTTGTGAATAGTTTACAGCAGCATCAAAGGTCTTTGGAAGAGCTTTGAGCATGGTGCATTCAGGAACCCCTCGAAAACAGGTTTTTACAGCACAGATAAGGTTCTCTGAAGAACAGTTTGTTATAAACAACAGTTATAAAAAGCGCCCTCTTTGCACAAGAAGCATTTTTTCTACCGTACATCAGAGCCTGTAAAATCTGTTTCTGGCGCTACAGTGGTGGTTCTCAAACCGTGGCTCGGGGCCCTCCAGGGGGTCTCGAGGGAGATTTCAGGGGAAAACGAGAGGCAGTTTAATTATACAGTCAAAAATAAACTCATAAGAATGTGGCTCGATGATTATAATGATTTCCTTTTGTTCCTCCCCGCCTACAGACCACACTCAAACAATAACTCTGCATGAATAATAAAGTCATCGACTCAAACGCACCCGTTTGGAGCATGTGCAGGATGAGTTTGGGAAGGCCAGCTGTCTCCGGTGGTATAATTAGATTTAAATATTCCTTGATTTTCCATGCTGCAGAGGCCTGCAGGCTCGTTGGACTTCAGCACCTACCTCGGTCTGGCTGGCCAGCATTGCATAACCACAGCAGGGAAAATAGATTTTATTGCCTTTATTCATTCAGGACAAAGTAGCTATTACTGCAAACACATGCAACTTATAACTACTCTTATTACCACGTAACAACGGCTTAATGCACACTGTCTCACTCCACGGGGATGTTTGCACAGCTGTAACCACCTATATCTGGTTTATATAACATGTATGCATAATATATATATATATATATATATATATATATATATATATATATATATATATATATATATATATATATATATATATATATATATGTTACTGCAATAACAGCATCAGAAACGTATTAATGCATTGTGTTTTTTATGGAAACACTATGAATATATAACAAACTGAACCACAAGCAATGGTAGTATTGTAGTAGTGCAGTAAAAGTACAATAGGCAGTACAATAGTGACTCAGAGTGCCTTCAGGAATATAATAGTACGAGTATTAAAGAAAGTAAAAGATCAGAAAGTACAATAAAACTATTGTACACCAGTTCATTCTGTACCACAGACACACGGTGAGGTAGTATATGAATACTACAGTGACTGTCGTATGAGTTTATGGTTGTTTACTTACATTTTCTGGACCGGCTTCTTCCGTTTCTTCGCTGCGTAAAGCGCCGTGTTCGCCAGCATGGTGGACGCAGACGAAGTGAAGGGCTGAAGAATCTACGAAATGAAAGTGGCTTTATCCCGGTTATTCGTGGACACGTTACCAGCTCCAACTCGGTGAACTTACATCCCTCAGAAAAACAATGACCGATAAAACAAAGTGTAAAAGCAGAGACCGTAAAATCCCCCTGACGTCAGTCCTCGGTTGGTGTGCGTCTCGCGCGCCACTGAGCCAAACAATACCCACCTTTCGGGTACTTTAGCTGCTGCAAACGCCAGCGAGACGTTGGCTAACTACCGCAACTGTTGTATTATAATCCACACGCATTTCCACACCGATTTACCGCAAACACCGTGACTTCTACGCGTTAAAAAAAAGTCCTCGGAGGCGTTTTTACGTAAAGTCCTCCGCCTGCGCGTCACCCTCGTTGTGTGATTTGACAGGGCTGCTGCTGCTCGTGCTGGTGCTGTGCGCGCCCCCGCGGTGTATCCGCGTGACAATGTAACGCGAGACCAGACATTTTTTTAAGGTGGACTGATTTTGGGCCAACTGAGACTCACACCGCAGACCGGGAAAGACGGGAAAAGTGCGTTCACACCGGGCAGACCTTAAGGAGCAGTTCTTTCATTGTCATCCTTTTATATTACACTATTTAAATGATTTGATTGGCATATAGAATTTGTTATTATTTTTATTTTTATTTTATTTTATTTTATTTTTTATGCTGATGAAAATAAACAAATTATCGATGATGATAATGACAATATTAATAATAATAATTAAAATAATTATAATAGTTTTAATAGTTGTATTAAACATGTACTGCAATGTAGTAATAATAAAGGTCTTTACAAATATTACAATGTATTCAACTCATTCAATGAATACTTTTATTCAGCATGGCTCTCTGTTGTTATTATTATTATTATTATGCAAAAAAATCCCAGTTTTTCTGTCGTGCAAGAAGTATTCAGATGATTTACTTGAGTAAAAGTAAATACTCCTGTGTAACAATAACAAGTATTAATTCTGCATCTTGTGCAGAATGGCCCATTTCAAACTGCTGAGTAGTTTAATCTCTAATAACACATCTTAATGCATCAGTTCATTTATATTTTGAATTATTAATCTGACGCTGCAAAGAAGCTCTCAATCCCGTGGAGTAAAAATGAGGATATGACCCTGAATCGGGACTCATCTCTCTGAGCCTTCGAATACAAACAGTCACTGAAAAACGGACATTTGGGACGTTTCTTCAGGACAGAAACACGTGATTCTGCTGCACAAACTGTCACTCTATGAGTGCTTTTCTCCAGGTGAAGGTTGACTTTTCCCCCCGTGTTGCTTCACACTGTTCGGGCAAATGTTTGCATGTATTACGCCATGAAACAGCCAAAGTGCATGCACATATTTATTCAATGTTTCGGCCGTTTGGCAGTTGGTCTCCGTGTTCCTACGCTCTGTCAGACTGAGCTGAGGTCGGCTTTCACAGCGTCATGAATTTGAAGGATTCCTGTATTCTTCATTGTGCTCAATGCAGCCAATGTCAGCGTGATGTATGGTGGTGTTTTTGTTCTTGGTGAGCGACTTGCTCCGGCACGCCACGGAACCAAATTTACAGAACTGAAAAGCACACGAACTGAATCCAAGTGAAATAAAGGTCAAAGGTCAGCGGCTGCATTGGTTCGCTCCCAATATTTGTCATCAAACATCTGATGACATTATAAAGTAAACTGGAATTCTTTCACATGTGACTTCTCGTATGAAGCAGTTGTAAATATGAAGCGTCATCAGGACTCCTCTGGATGGAAATAATGAGGAGAAGCTGGGTTTTGATTTGTTTTTGGAGTTCAGACCAAGAGGTTCAAAGCTTCTCTGCGCTGCAGTGGCACGATGAAGAGAAACCCCATTTCATGTTCATTATTTTACACAAAAGAAAGCAGAAATTGAAAGCTCCTGGTATAACGATGGAGAGAAACAAACAAGCGTCAGCTGAAGCTGCAGCGCAATTTAACGATGTTGTAAATGTGAGTGGACCTCGATTCTGTGCTGTAAACATCGTCGCGTCATCTTAAAGCCCATCAGCGCAGTTTTTAAAACGCAGAGTTTCATCAAAATCACATCTGATAATGTGTGCAACTGTTCTGTCACACAATCTGCATTCACTTCATGCATTAAGGATGTAGGTCATTCAAATAACAAGTCCTTTCAGAGATATTAAGATGCTGTGTTATATTGGCACATATTCCCAAACTGTGTAAGTTAGTTTAGACCAAATAAAACAGCAGTTTTTATACCTGCAGGCTGATGCAGTTCTATAAACCATCTAATATAAAGCCTTGTTGTTCTTCCCCTGTAATTAAAATCGACTTCTCATTTCGTGGATGCTTTGCATATCAAACCGTTCCCGGCTGGCTGGCCGCCCCGAGGGGGAGGCTTGGCCTCCATGTTGCCATGGCACGACGTTGTGTTTAACGCGAAACACAACAGCTATCTGCCATATGCCACCCGCTGGCCTTTATTAAAATGCAAGCTTTGTTTCAAATACACCCTGTTTTAATACGTCTGGCAGCCTCACTTCTCTTCACGAGGCGCTTTTTAAAAGCAGCTTCTTCTGTGTCTGCTTTCTTTAGGCTGTACGGCTGCGAGGAGGATGACAGGTTGATTTGTGCCTGCAAAGCTTCAATTGAATGACTCTGTGATCTGCAGATGCTAATGGAGCCGAGCTGTTGCTGCTCTTAATTGAGACGTCCGCAAAAAGATTTACAGCGGGCAATTAAAAAAGAAAAAACTGGAGTCAGCAGTGTTTTCTTCTCTGATCAGAACTTGCAGCAGTTACAGAGAACGCTGTCGTTCCTCATCATTAGCATGCCACGACTGAACTCCACCGCTTTATATATTTGGCAGCATCACAACACGACTCTCATTCTGCAAGCAGAGGAGGGCTTCATTCACTTTACAGCATTCAGTTTATGCTTTTATTATCGATCATATCCTTCCTGAATATGACTATTTTTAGTTTGGTTCGCATGCATTTGACATAAATAACCCGAATACATGTAATATGCATTATCACGACTCACAGCAATGAGTGTAAATCGAATCAAATTGAAGCCCTGGTTCAACATTTCCCCAAAAGACAGACACACTTCTGATTCCTGCGTGCTCAGCTGTGATTAATTCATTCTGCATGTAATTAGCACCAAAGTACAAAGTTATGGCCCTTTTTTCAAGAAATGACAGAATAAAATAAAGCATTACTGTAAAACCTTCCAGTTAAAGGGAGTCCACCTACTTTAGTGTGCTTCTGGTTCTGAACTGATCATATTTTAGACAACAGTGTTGACCTCGTGGTCCAGACGTTTGCTGCAGGATCTCTCAGATCTGCGCTCGTAAAAAAGCGTCACTGTTATTTGGTTTCACAGACGGTTGGCAAGAAATATTTCCGTCCGTTCGTCCTCGTCTCCAAAATATGAAACCAAACACGGGACGGAGATCAGATGGAACCATTCAGACGCACCAGGTCTCAAATTTGCATCGGGCCACCGACAGACGCGGGGACAAAGGATGTAGATCAAGATATGATTAAAGGTTGCAGCCACTCACAATTACAGGCCTGCTGCAGCCATGTTACTTTCCACTGCCAGGTCCTCCAGGTCTGGAAGGACTCGGACCTGCGGCTCATCCTTCAGCCCTGGTTAGTGGTGAAACACGGCAGGCTGCAGCTCTGGGTAATAGTCGCATCCGGGACCGGCGTGTTCTGTCAAATCGGTGGCAGATGTTGGTTTGTGTCAAGTGCTTTTCATCACTGGAATTCAGATGATTGGCTGTTTCTACACGGAACCTATCTGAGACCAAAACTGACCCTTTAAATAAAGCCTCCATCAGAAATGGAGGCCACAGTTCAGATGCCAAACGTCCAATGCAAAGTCCTCTTCAGTGATGCTGTGAGGACCTTTAGTTTGTGGGGACTTCATGAGACCATTGGACCTCAATTTGGCACCACGTGTTGTCAAAGTCAAATGTTGAATGGAGTATCGTTTCCTGCGTCTTCAAAATGTCCAGGAAGTAGAAGAGCTTCATGAGCACAACTTTCTGAACCCAAACAGAGGGTTTGACCTGAGATGATGCTTCTCACACCTTTATGAGGCCGCTGTTTGCACATTGTGTCTGTATCTTCCGGCAGCTTGTGGCTTGTTTTGTTATTGTGCCTTCATAGTTTATTTACTGAGGCTTTATTTGAAAAGATGCTTCTGCCATGTGTTTAAAAATACGACATTTGTTAAAATTTATGTGCAACTAATCTTGTGTCACAGCGATCTTGAGGTAAACAGCAGAACTTTTGTGTTCAGATTATAAAACTATCTTATCTAAATCTTACTTTTCTGGAGCAAAACCAAACAATTCATAATCTGTCTGTCATCTGTGAATTAAATCACATTATTCTACAAGCTTCTACCCAATGAGGTGTCTATGTTTCTTTTTTAAATCGCCGGGAGAACTCCAACAATGGCGTCTTATTTGTCTTTTTTTTACCGTCCTGTGTGAGATATCTGTGAGCCGATGAGTCACTCTGAGCTCATGTTCTCATAACTTTAGATTAGTTGTTGTTGACAGGACAAGGCTGCAGAAGTTGACGGCTAAATACGAGATGAAAAAGGTCATAAAACCCTTAAAGACACATCAGGCATGATAATAACACCTTGGAGTTCATGCAGGTATTAAAATGCATCAAGAACGTATTGGTCGAATGTCATCCTTCAGCCTCAACTATGTTTTTACTGCTAAGTAGCGTAACATGCCAACATGCACAGAAGATAAACATTTTGTTTGTTTTTTGTCGGTATGTTTTATTAAAGAAACATTTCAAGATGTTGGACATGAGAACTCATTCCACATTTTCATTTCAGACAAACAGCTGAAAATATTGACATTTTAAACAAAAACTAAAAACCATCTATTCAGTCTTTGAACATCCATTCATGATTGAAATAAACATCTTTAAACTTTTAAAAAGTCTATATAAAACATTTAATATGCCAGTAAAATCTACTCAATGCAACGCAACTAATGCCAATTGTTTGGCTCACAACATTTGGTACAAGTTGACTTGAACAAGCATTTAAATCAATGATTGTCTTTCCCTGCTTTTATACTGTATGATTGCACACTGGTCATTTCAAAAGATATGCATATTTCTCTCAGAGCTTTCCACATTTTAGTTTGGTCAAACAAACTCATCCTCTAACAATCTCTGCATGCCGTGGAGGAGAACGAGTCTTGATTCAAGGGAACCTGTGGATTTCTCTCCTGACAGATGTTGGCTTGTTCCAGACTCAATGAAGAGAAGTTGTGTGTCGGCCCTCCCACGAAGACGACAGCTCGACTGTTGTCCTGCCAGTCGTTTCCCTCTCATGAAAGCGTCTGGACCTCTGACCTAACAGCCTCCAACCCTGTACTTCAACCCAACAGCCTCTGGAAACCTCTGCTCCTATTTATACCGCAGGCTCACACAGCTGAACACTAACCGCTCGTTAAGCCGCTCTGTGGCGCTCAACCGGCTTGTTAGCAATTAGTTTGAGGGGAAGAGTTATCAGGCCGTGAGCTGCACATGAAATCCGATGTACATTTCATCTTGTTTACATGTGAATCATAATCAAAGAGCTATTCAAGTCATCGTGAAATATGTTACGTTGTTACGTTACGTTGTTACGTTACGTTGTTACGTTACGTTGTTACGTTACGTTGTTACGTTGTTCAGTTGTTAAGTTGTTCCGTTGTTAAGTTGTTACGATGTTACTCGTGATTCAACGTTACTCGTGATTCAACTCGTGATTACGTTGTTACTCGTTGTTCCGTTGTTCCGTTCCGTTGTTCCGTTCCGTTGTTCCGTTCCGTTGTTCCGTTCCGTTGTTCCGTTCCGTTGTTACGTTGTTACGTTGTTACGTTACATTGTTAAGTTACGTTGTTCCGTTGTTCCGTTGTTCCGTTCCGTTCCGTTGTTACGTTACGTTGTTACGTTACGTTGTTACGTTACGTTGTTACGTTACGCTGTTACGTTACGCTGTTACGTTACGCTGTTACGTTACGCTGTTACGTTACGTTGTTA
This sequence comes from Lycodopsis pacificus, assembly GCA_028022725.1. Classification (NCBI taxonomy): domain Eukaryota; kingdom Metazoa; phylum Chordata; class Actinopteri; order Perciformes; family Zoarcidae; genus Lycodopsis; species Lycodopsis pacificus. The sequence goes on from CM051711.1 coordinate 1,872,374, forward strand.
CGTTACGTTGTTACGTTACGTTGTTACGTTGTTACGTTGTTACGTTACGTTGTTACGTTGCTACGTTGTTACGTTGCTACGTTGTTACGTTACGTTGTTACGTTGTTACGTTGTTACGTTGTTACGTTGTTACGTTGTTACGTTGTTACGTTACGTTGTTACGTTACGTTGTTACGTTACGTTGTTACGTTGCTACGTTGTTACGTTGTTACGTTGTTACGTTGTTACGTTACGTTGTTACGTTGTTACGTTGTTACGTTGTTACGTTGTTACGTTGTTACGTTGTTACGTTGTTACGTTGTTACGTTACGTTGTTACGTTACGTTGTTACGTTACGTTGTTACGTTACGTTGTTACGTTACGTTGTTACGTTACGTTGTTACGTTACGTTGTTACGTTGTTACGTTGTTACGTTGTTACGTTGTTACGTTGTTACGTTGTTACTCGTTGTTACTCGTTGTTACGTTGTTATGTTACGTTGTTACCTCCTATCCAGTAAATCCACATGCACTCAAGAAGTTATACGGGATTATTCACAGATGGACAATGTTGCCTTTCACATTAACTGGTGTGTTGAATACTTTTCGTCAAAGAACATCTTCTTCTTTGATAGAAGCAGGTGTTGCATTTGTCAACTGGTGGAATGAAACTCCTCATTAGATCTCCGTCTCTCTCTCCTGAGCCTCGACATCAGTCGGCCTGACTTTACACCACGAGGTCAAAGCGATTCAGAAGAGAAATGATCGGAGCTGTTTGAAGTGGGAACGTTTCTCTGACCGTCCTGTCAGCAGCAACCTGCAGAGAGATCACAAATCAGGAGGAAAGGTAAACAAAGCTTCCTCCTCCTACGATCCTCAGCTGCTCCGGAGACGATTAAAGTTCATTTGTTACACTGGAGGAATCTGAAGACGAGTGTGTGTAAGTACACGTCACTGATATTTATTTTACTTGTGTTGGATGTGCATGTGTGAAAAAACAGAGACGGAAAACAAAACTGAGAGGACGAACAACACAGACTACAACAAGAAACCTCTTTAAGAAAAGAGCATCAAACGTGCAGAGCTTTCTCTCCGCTCGGTTCCTTCACACACGGACGCCTGAGAGCTTCTGTTCCTCAGCCAGCAAACAAGAAGAAGGAAGAAGAAGGTACATTTATGAGGAATATGATGGATCCTCTTCTCCCACTTCATTCCTGGGATATCAAACATCCCACACACTTCACTGCCCATCAATAGATCAGAGCTGGGCGTTGCGTGGGAGTAACTCCACAGCGTTGCCTCAACGCCAGAGAGAAAATGAAACAAAGCACGCTGGATTATGAAACGTATCGCTCTCACAACTTTGGTCTTTGTTAAGCAAACAACGCAAAATAACCAGCGCTCACTCAGGTGATGACAATCAATCAATCTGATCACACCAAGAAGCTGACTGAACACAAGAGAGGCTGCTTTCAAATCAGGTTAAATCTATTTACGAAATACAGTCGAGTACAACGTAGAACTAAGATGGTCAGAAAGTGAATCATCGCTGGTCAGAAAGTGAATCATTGTTGAGCCATTGTTGGATAAATAGGGGTTGAAAGCACAGATTTGTTTTCACGTATTTGTTTGGCAGAGCTTTAATATCCATCATCCTGCTATGTGACTAACCGAGCATTCTGGGAAATGTGTTGTTTTTTGATGACTCACTCGCGGGCCGACATGGAAACCAACACTGGTGTTTTTTGGTACGCAATGGAATGAAAGCGTTTGGAGAGAAAAGGAACACACTTTTAATCCAATAAAAATATCCAAAAACTCCACTTGGACCTTCAGCCACATCAGGTTTAAATTGGCTGACAAACATGAGTAATGATCTCCTGTTACTCTGACACATCCAACAGCAAAAACACAATATGTCGGTGCTTATTGTCATCATTCCGGTTGGTTTATATAATTGAGAGGTGGAAATACTTCCTAAGAAATATGACAGTAGTCAACAAATATTGTTTTGATTTGTATCACATGTTTTTGTATGTAAAAAGCAATTATAAGTCATGTAATGTAGTAAGTAAAGTACAAGTACATTAGAACATTTTTACTTATTGACACCAGTATTGGAAGAAGTACACCTTTACATTGAGTAAAAGTACCATCTAAAGTTTCGAAATACAGAAGTATTATTAGCAATACTTAAAGTACCAAAGTAGAAAGTACTCAGTATGCAGGATGACTCCTTTATTATTGAATATTACATTATTTAGCTTGTATCACCAAAAGAGCATTTCAGTTGTAGATACTACTGGGTAGTAAAGTACTTCATCATATCATACAAGTACATGATGCAAAACGTAACTATATGTTGCTAATAAATGTAGTAGAAAGAATACTTCCCTCTGAGATGGTGGAGTAGAAGTAGCATGGATTGCAAATACTCAGGTGGAGCACAAGTACCTTGAAATAGCAGTACTTGAGTGAATGTACGCACACACACACTCGGTGGGCTTCATTCGCACGCGAAGGTGCCGCTTCGGCCATCTTTGTCCCCACAGACGGTGACTTCACCGTTTGTGTGTGTGTGTGTGTGTGTGTGTGTGTGTGTGTGTGTGTGTCGGCCCCGAGATTTTGGGTAACCGGCCCTCAAGTCGGACCCCGCCAGCCCCAGACTGTTATTACTGCTACACACACACACACACACACACACACACACACACACACACACACACACACACACACACACACACAGTGATTCGACTCGTCTGGCCTCTTTGCTCATCTGGGGTTGATTAGCGTTACCACTTCCCTACACACACACACACACACTGACATGAGTTGTGGCGAATGACTGTGTAAAGTGTGTGTGTTACGGACGAACACACACACACACACACACACACTTATGAGCGATGTGATGGCGGATTCCCATGAACTCAGTCACCCTTTCAAAATAAAACCTTTTCTCTGTGTTTCAAATTATTTCCTGGACTTTCCAGGAAGAACTTCAGAAGTCAAGGCTGGTGAAATTTGTCGACATTTCGTCTCTGATGTGCGTGATTAGTTTGAGGTCTTTAAACATCTACATTTTCCTCTATTTCTGCCTTAATTGCTTCTGGAAGCCACACAGGTGCTTTCACTTGTTGCGGCTGATCACGACTCAGCTCAGGCTAATTGCGTCGGGTTTCACTGAATAGAAAGCCGACGTTTACTTCTTCGTGGTTGGGAAACCCATGGATGAGAAGTGTAACATGGGCAACCGAAGAGCCCGGCTTCCTGCCTTGTTGAAAAGCAGTAGAAATGAAAAGCATACACTCTCTATTTCACAAGAACAACTGTTTCACAACGAGCGCAGACCTCAAGGCCAAAATCTCACATTCTTACTGAAAGTGAACAAATCCTGTGATTCGGATCCGTTCCAAAATACGGTGAGTTCTTCCTTGACCCATGCTGCATTCTTCCACCAAGTTGCATAACAATCTGGCTTGTAGTTTTATCTGTAATCCTGCTGAAAGCAGCATTTGTCTAATGAGACTCTAATGGGAAACACTACCACTTCCGTCCACAGGCGCCGCCAAAATCAACACTTTAAAGTTCCTCGTGGTAGCTTTAAATAAACAGCATCTACGCCAACATCCAAGTTATAATTATGACTATAAAACTAAGATTTTCATTTACGCTTTCGAGAACGAGGGAACATTTCTACAAAAAATAAAAGTGTACAAAAGTGATGGAAAACAAGAGGAGGCTGCAGGAAATGAGCAGACGCTACAGCCAAGCTCGCGACGTCCTTTTAGACTCAATACCAGGTTAAATAAATCACATTTCAAATGGATATATTTTCACATTCCAGTCATGATCTTGTGGGATCTGCCGGGTGGGGAACTGGACTCTGCCAAAAAGCTCCAGCTCCGGCTCTTGGGGGAACTTCACAGTGTATTTTACATCTTTGATTTCTTCCATCACCATAATGTGGGCTCATTCTTTCCTTGGCCGCCGCAGCGCTGGTAACTCAAATTGATTTGACAACCGAGCGAGGATGTGAGTCACAGATGAAATTTCCCACCTTGGCGGAGCTCCGGGCCCCTCGGCTCCCCGACTGTTTGGGCTTTAATGGACGTATTATGGTTGAGATGAAGAGGAGGGAAAAACCTGACGAGGTCCAAACCTTCCCTTTGAACTTATTCTGGTTTTATGTCCTCACCTGCTCGACTCCCAAAAAACGAGACACGCAGCTGCATGAAACTAAGAGTTAATCAACCAGCACATGAGTCAGCTGTGAGTTTTAGGTAAAACAAACATCTGCACCTCAGCAGCTGGAATTAGTACAGTTACTCAAGTACTAATTCAAGGTACTTGTATTTCCTCTTACGTATACTCCTCTACATGTACTTTTGGAACTGATATGTTGTAATTCATATACATAAATATTTGGATTCCTGTTGAGTATAAAACAGCCAAAACAAATGTATTATTACACTATCGAGATTGTTTATTTGATTGAACATCTATTTATTTTAGTTTACAGAAAGAGATGAATTTATTGTTATTGATTCAGGGAAGTTTATGAGTTTATGATGACACATAAATGTATTTAAATACCGCCTATTGATTGTTATTGATCAGGAATCTGACAGTTTGCTGTGAAGCCACGTTTCGGTCCAACAGCACCACCCGCAGGCGGCTGCTGGTATTACAGACATGCTTCCACACTGGAGCGGTGTTGTAGTTTTCTTGCCCTCAGGTTTTCTGAAAGCTAAAAATTGATAAATGTTTGAATTCATGTCCGAGAGGTTCCGCTTCCTCGTTTATTTAATTTATTAACGTAGGAGCCAAAGAAGCAGGAAAACTATGCGGAAGACAACAGCAGAAACATGATGAATATAATTACATTTTAAACAGAAACACTTCAGTACACATTTCAGCTACTTTACTTGAGTATTTAATGCTATTATAGCTTCAGTTACTTTTCAATTCAAGATTTTACATAAAAAACATGAAGAAGTTTGTAAAATATAATCCCATGGTTCGAGATTAAACAACAATAAGTATATAAATAACTCCACCTTCACCGAAAACAACTTTAAAGTAAAACTTACACATTAACACATTGTTAATAATGATACAATGATACTTTAGCCACTTTGTTAGATGAGTACTTTGACGTTTTAAACATTTTGTTGCGAATACTTCTGTTGTTTTAAGAAAAACAATTAAAACAAACGTGCGGACAAGAAACCACTGAGCGTATGAAGCACAAATAAACAGACTTCGTGGCTCCGTTTGTAAAAGTAAAAGTTTCACACGAAACACTTCCTGCTTCAGAAGTCCAGAATGACTCAAACATAGAAATGAAATCCAGACGCATTGGAAGACCTTCGTATCCAAACCGTCACCGGAGGCCAGAGGAGCGATCCGGCAGAGGGGCCGAGAGCGTGACAGCATCAGGACCACACGCGCGCGCCCGCGCACACGCGCACACGCACACGCACACACACACAAAAGATTCATTCAAAATGAAGATAATCATTGTTAATAGTTAAAATCCTGCTTTTACTTGAACGCATGAATAATAATAATTCAACATACAACAATAATAGTAGAACAGCCACAGTTTTAATACTTTCACTACATTTTACTGACATGTAACCTTTATAATAATAATAATAATAATAATAGCTGTATCCATCGATGTGTGTGTTTGTATGTTGGAAATGTGTTAAATGTCTTTGTTTCCCCAAATTAAACTCCTCAAATGCATAAAATATATAACGTTTTCTAACAGGTGCAGTACTTTTTCTTGACCACTAGATGGAGTTTAACTTCCTCATGATAAAATCACACCACAATAAACCTGAACTTCATTCTTATGAACAAGTAAAAGAAGAGATTTTAATAAACAAAGATGCAAAACAGTTCAATTCAATTTCTAGCCGTAAAAAACAATTAATTATTGCCGTTTTGGACTTTCTGTTTTATCTTTATTTATTAGAAAACTGAAAAAATACTCTGATAGTACAAAAACAATGCATAAAAAGCATCAACTTGGGTTGAGTTCAGGTTGAAAAATGAAGAAAGAAAAGCAGCAGACTAAATGTTTACCGGCTGAAAGAAGATTCGTCTGGTCAGTTTTTAACAATTGATTTAGAACGTAAGACAAACAATAAACCACGAGGACTTAAGGCAAAATATCTGATATTTATACTTAAATTTATGGATGTTATTCTGGAAAAGGTAACGTTTTCCTCAAAAACCTTTATTTAAAGCTGAACAACTGCTGCAGATTCTCAATTTCTCCAAATTAAATTCTGCTTTTGATTCAAAATGCAGTGGTGCATGTTTTCTTTTGAAGCCTAAAAGTTATTTCTATCGACAAATAGTCACATTAGCAAGAACGAACGTGATTAATCAACACTAGAAACCGGGTTTAGAAAGAAAAATCCGTCTAAAAGACGTGAATCCGACCCTCACGATATCCGCAACGTGCATTCACCATTATTATCGGATAATCTCAAACTAAGATGTTGGAGAAGTGAAGTTCGTCTTGCAGCCTTTTGGGCTCAGAAATGTACAAAGTTGCTTCATGCAGCTTTATAGAATTGGCTACTTTTAAAACAGCTCTTTATAATCCTCCACATCGCCACGAAAGTCTCATTTGAAGCTGTTCTTGTCTTTAGTCGTCCTCTTTGGTCGTCAGAGACTTCCTGCTTTGGAGCGCCGCGTCACACTCGTCGTCTTCGTCGTCTTCGCCGTCGTCCGTCTCGTTGGTGACGTACGAGCCTTTCCGTCGGTAGAACTCCCACAGCAGCAGCACGATGACGCAGATCAGCAGCAGCAGCGCGCAGCCGACGAGCCCTTTAGCAGAGACAGGAGGTCACGAAACGACCAATCACAAACCGCCAGCTTTCTGCAGGATGAAACTCAAACCTTTAGGAAGATGCGATGCGTTCACTGAGGAGGAACAAGTTCAGTTCTCACCTCCAATCAAAGCTGCAAAAGCTCCATCATCGACGTCGATGCCTGAAAAACACA
>CM051711.1:1884377-2046877 GCA_028022725.1 Lycodopsis pacificus
AATAAACTAAAGCTTCTGTTTCAGGGTTGAAGATGGTCAAAACACAAACAGAAGCAGCAGATTTAATCCCTGGAGTTCAGTCTGAACAGTCAGTTTGTGGGCTTATGAGTCTTTATGAGAAATCAGGATCTTTAAGTCCCTCAAAGCAATATCCAACAACTGCACACCCTTTATGAATATTTTGCATTTAATAAATAAAAAAATGACATGTTTGCACATTTTAGGAGAAAAACAAACAAACAAAAGAAAGCGGTAAAGTTTTTATGTGTTTGTTTGATTTGATTTTCTGTCCCACAAAAACAACTCCAGAGTCACACGTTGACAATTTAATTCATCTTCATTTCAAAACTCACATCAGAAGAACTCTGTTCCAACTCTTTCAATAAACATTTAGTTTCTTTTCTTTGCTTGATGAGAATAGCGTGAAACGACTTTAATACGACAGTTTGCCACTAAATCTGAAGACTTTCTGATTATTTTAGCAGCTAGAGATTTTCAATGTGTTATGACTCATACGTGTTGCTTACTGTCTCCACAAAGAGCTTCTAAACAAGAAACAATCATTTCAATTTATTATTCATCTCCAAATCATCGTTTGGTTTTCTAGCGAGCGTGAAGAAGCCATTTCAACATTTTAGTAGCCGTTACAGGTTTTTAACTTGAAGACTGAGTCACACGTCACTTCCAGTGTTTGATAGTCAACTCGGTGCTTTTATTGTCTGAAAAGTGACTTCTAGATTAGATAAAACTCGCGAGCCATTTTTAAACTTCTACTAGCCAACGACAAGTTGTTCGATAGTCATGAAAGTCTTTTAAACGCAGGTTCTCTCAGTAGTTTGACTCTCCGGCTGAAGCTGATGAAGGTGATTCCTTAAGTTACTGACATGAAAAGGATGATTGGATGAATCCATTAGCCACATCTGAAATATAACGGCCACGAACTCGAAATGGTTATTTGGCCTGGTCTCCTAACAATTACGTTACGAAACGTATTTTCTCGTTGATTACGTTCGTTTTTTCACGTATGAAACGTATATATTAATATTCTGCGTCGAGAGAAGATCGGCGTGGATCAGTTCTCGCGACACCTTTTGAAACAAAAAGTGAAAAGTTGAGTTATTTAAATAAATGTTTAACTTAAATAAAGCAACAATCGCACTTATCTAAAGCCAAATCTTGATTTGTTTTAAGAACAAAACCAAATAGTTTTGTTTCAATTTTACAACGTTAACGTTTAAAAACGTGACCGTAATCCAGGAGAAAATAAGTTTCCCTCGATAATAATCCTAATTTTTCAGTTGTCATCTTTCCAGCTTTACTGGCCCTTTTCATCAGAAGAACCTTAAATTATTGATTGGTGACCACACCCAAACGTCTCAGTTTGATTCATAAAATGTGTCATGCTGAATTTAAAAAGTACAAAAACATTTGCAGCACAAACAATGTTGTTAAAGTGATTAGAAATCAGTGGCTACACAACAAATAAATCCCAAAGCCGTCGTGAAGACTTTAGTAGCATCTAGACATCTAGACTCGGATAGAAAAGAACATTTGAACTAGTCTGGCCTGTTTGCCAGCCACCAGCCAAAGTACTGTTGGCTGCTTGTTGCTAGGCTTCTTCTTCTTCTTCTTCTTCTTTATAATTTACTGGAGCGCCCCTCTTTTGTCTCCTTCACTCGTCCTCGTGCTCGAAGAAGTCGTGGCAACAGACGGTAACCACAGACACGAACGTCATGAACTCCTGGAAGTCGCACTCGGCGTCGCCGTCGGCGTCCAGGCTCTCCATCAGGCCGTCGAGGGCGGCCTGGTCCTTCACATGCTGCGGGAGGACGGACGGACACATCACAGCACCACTCACGGCAGTATTTCAAACGTCATTACAGCGAGAACAACTGTGACTACTCCTACTTCAGTGTTTCCATTCGTTGGTGGACGAGAGATCCTCAGCGGTGGAGAAATACTCTTTTACAAGTAGAAGTACAACAGTACTGGCAGCCAGTGGTGGAATATCACTAATTTACTCAAGTACTTGCATTTTATGGTACTTTACACTTAATACGTTTGGGAGCCAAATCTGTTTTACTTCACTACATATATTTTAAAGCTTTTGATTCAGGTTAAATATACAAAATACTTAATCGACTTCTTCAACCTTTTTTATCCAGGACACTCCCACAACACAACAGAAAACATTAAAAATGTACGTAAAAAACACCCGACACAGACTTACACAATTAGAAGTTCAAAGTCAACAAAGATTTTGCAGAAAAGAGAAAAAACAGATTAAAAAACAAACACGCATCGATGCATGAAGTAGTCATAAAGCTCCACCGTTACCAGCTGCAACACGAACGCGATGAACACATTCATGCTTCAATAATCCCAATAAATACGTATTAATGAGTACTTGTACTTTTGGTCCTCTGAGTATATTTTCATACTTTTAACTACATTTGCTACTTTTACATCAGTCAAATATCTGAGTACTTCTTCCACCACTAAGCTGATGTTTTGAATGAGTAGAAAGTACCTCAAAGCTGCAGTGAGTACTCCAGTAAATGTGTTTTTCCTTCGTTCCTTGACACTGCAGTACTTGTACTTGCAGTGAAGTATTATTATTATGTTTTGCATACTAGATCTAAAGCATTTGAATGTTTCTGTCTCACCTCCATCAGATCCGGCAGCTCGTCGTGAAGCAGATCCTTCAGCTCGCTCTTCTTCAGCTTGTGTTTGTCTCCTTCTCGCTCTGAATACTTCTGGAACACGGCGATGATGGTCGCCATCGAGGTCTCCAGGTCGGTCATCTTCTTCTTCTTCTTCCTTTCACCTCATCATCAGAAACAATACATGAGAATCACAGGCGTTCTTTTTTACATTTCAGTATGCAAACTTCAAATGATAAGATAAAATATAAATGAATGTTAACCAGTCTCACATGATGTACTGTCTTGAATGATAATAAGACAAAGCATTGTTACAAAGTAACTTTTGGATATTTTGCTTCTATAACACGTCAAACTGGTGGAAGGAAAACATCCAAAATACACATTTAGGTTTTTATTTCACTACTTTGTCTATTTGCATCCTTCCGATTATGCCTAATTTGCATATTTAAACATAACATTCCAGAAAACTTGTAATACAAAAAAGATTTGTCTCAATGTCAGTAATCAACTGGTGACGTTTCATGCTGATGTCTATTAGTTATTTATTTTACCCTATTCACCAAAATGTATGTCATTTAACAAAAGACATCTTTAGAATGAGTTTGTTCTCACACTCTGATCCATAAATCTCCACTTCTGCAGCGCTTACAGTCACCACACTTTACACTTTCATTCCTCTCTGTGTTCTGAAGGTTAACACAGAGGTGTTTGTTCACACATCATTCAGAGCCTCATTTATACAACATTCTAGTCATACAAACATGACAGAAATAGATTTGTTTATGGGTGTTGACAGTATTTCCTGATTTATAGAGCGATACAAACAGATATCATAAATCTCCTCAGTAAAAACCTTTGACTATAATATGCCAACAAAATAAAACAATGATTTTGAACCTGGTTTTATCCAATGTTCAGATTCATGTTCTGGAAATGTATGAAAATTAGCACATATTTGATAATATATTGCCTAATTTGCATATTTAAATGCAGCGTTTCAGAAAACTTGTAACACAAAAAACACTTGTCTTAATGCCAGTAATCAACTGGGGAAGTTTCATGGTGATTTCTATTAGTTACATTTTTTACCCTATACCGAAACAGACTTTAGACTATTTACAGCGTTGGATTCAGGGACTGCAAGTTATTTTGAGTTTTTTCTGCGTTTAAGAGAAAGACGATCTTACCTCAGAGGGAGTTCAGGCAGAAGCTGATGGAGGACGAGGATGCACAGCGGACTTTATACTGCAGCAGGGTGGAGGGAGCAGAGCTGAGGTCATCCAAACCACCGACCAATCCCGAGTGTCCACCTCCCCTCACTCCACTGCAGCTCTGCTAACCAGCACCGGTCACCTGACTCATGTAATAAGTAACTATTTGGTTTGATATGTGGATTCAAATCTGCATAAATCACACAAATAAGGACTCTAAATGAACATTATTGAGTTATTGCAGCTTTAATGACGTGTTAAATACTCATAAAAGACATTTTGAGTGACTTTCAAGAGAAAATAGTTCCACTGAAAAACCTTTTAACACTTTTACAGCCAAAAACCTGGACGAATATTTTTATTTTTGTACCGCAATTCAGAGAAATATTACACTTTTTACTTAATTTAGTTTGGGAGCTTTAGTTACTTGTTGCTTTCGTATTCTTCAGAGAAAACATCATAAAATAAGCTGTATTTTACAGGACAATATATGTACTTTAGTTTAAATGACAAGGAAGTTGTGTTGGGTTTATGAAGTCATTGATTCGTCAATAAACTTCCAACATCTTGTGATAAATCAGTGCTACGGACGCGTCTTCACCTTCAGATGATTTAGTTACGTTCTATGACTTGCAGGATGAACTAGAGGTTCTTCTCAGCTGAGATGTATTTGGAAAACCTTGCCAAGCACTTGTAGGATGGTACAGCTCCGTCTGTATCTGTCCGCTCATCATCCGCCGCCTATCTGATCCGGATCTGCTGCTCCGCGTTGTGTTGCTGCTGGGACACAAAGGCCCGTTTCAGAGGAAGCGGCTGGCCGTGCATGTTAATGAAGACCATCTTTTCACCGGTGGAGTTGCCCTCTGCAGCCGAGAGAGAGCCAGCTTTACTCCTAACATGCTGTAAACAAGCTTCAGAGAACAAGTATTCCCAGAATGCACAGGCTCCCCATCATTCCTTACAACAGATGTATAGAAACGACACAGGTGATTATTCCATGAAGTTCTGCTGGTTCAGACTGAAACATGAGGAGACTTAAAGCTGCTTAAATATGTCGATTATTACATATATCTTGTTCAATGTGCTACGTTCCCCAGATGACCTCCTCCACTCTTTGTGTTTTCCCGTTTCTTACTCGATAAACTGACTCTTTGTCTCGGTGATGAACATCTCATTGTTCGCTTCAAACACTGAAACTGTGTGAGGAGAAAACAAGCGAAGCTTCTGACAGCCACCGTTTCTCTCTCTCTTCTTTCATCCGTCAGCCTGACTGGTCTGTCTGCTCGATACACGGCAGGAGTGACACCTCATTATTTTCACATATTTTTAACGAGTCATCGTATCTCATATATACAAAATATTACAGAAAATCTATATTTTAACTCCTAATTTTGACTTTTTTTCTGCATGGAGGAAAGAAAATAATTTAAACTGTCTTAATTTAATTTAATGTTTTTTATGTTTACGATGCAAATAATACGAATTATACAGCAGATTGTTTTTGTTATTGTATAATAACTTTGACTGACTAAGTACGTATACAAATGTGTGTTTTCTTTATCTGGCAGAATACCTGTTAAGGTATGTGGGAGATGAGGGTTTGTAGATATATAAAATTAAAATAAATATAAATTTTATATTATTAACAATAATACGGATGAATAAAGAATTAAATAAAAATAGTAATAAATATATAAATAAATGAATGAATAAAAAATGTAAAAAACATAACTAAAAATAATTAAATAAATACATTTTTAGATTTATTTTTGCTGCTAATATTTCACAGCTTTGAAGTGATTGATTTGACTTTAATGTCATGACATATATTCAAAATGACGGTATTAAAAACAGTAGTCCGACTTTCTTTCGTCTCCTCTGTTGTGTCTCTTCCAGCTTTTCTTTGTCTCCTGGGAGACGGCGTCCTCAAATGGCCGAGGCCTCCTCACAGCCGGGGCCCCGGGGCCCCTGAGCTGAGCCGTCGCGGTGGCAACGTGTGAAAGGTTTTGCCAGGCCGCTGAGTCATCAACTGGCAGCATTCGATTTGGGGCCTTTTTTATTTCTCTCAAGTATTTTTAATTACATTTGTTGTTATTTTTGTGTTACTCTGTTTTTACAATCACAGAAGTTTCTGCATTTACCGTCAGCCTACTCTGACCTCTCACCTTTTGATATCCCACCTATTCTTCTGGCTGCAACGAGAGGAGGCGAGGAAAAGGAATCGAGGATTCACCACGAGAGGGCAGCAGTTCATCATGCAACCTCATCTCAGATCTATATCCACATGTCTTTAAACATGGCGATAATCAATAACCTCACAGTGAAGCAAAACACTTTTTTCTCTTAAACTTGATCAAAAAGTCACCTCTTTCAAACTGTTTCTTATGGAGGGGTAGTTCAGGGCTTTTATTGCACCTCTTTTTGATATTTTATAGGTTTATTAAGTCTTTAAAACGTCTTCTGACTGATTCAATTATCTCCAAAGAGCAATTTAAAATAGATTAAATGAATTTAAGGCACCATGAGACTCAGAAAAGCAATTTTCACAGTTAAATAGGAGAAAGAAATATCTGCTTTGTTGTTGTAGTTATGAGTTTCTACCTCTAGGGGGCAGTCTTGGAGCCATCAGGGTCAAATCTGTTGAATCTTCTCTCATCCATTGGTTGCATTGAATCCTTTAAGACTCATGAAGGAAGTATTCACATGCTGTACTTCAGTAAAAGTACTGATACCACAGTGTAAAAAGAGTTGCAAAATTAAACCACTGCTGCAGGAAATAAAAACTACAAAGATGGTGGAACAAATATCTCCCAACAGTCTGCTGCGGATGGTAAAACACCCGGTCTGTCTCTTGGCGTTTCCCTCCGCTGGATCACGTCCTGGCGTTGCGTTCGCTCGCCCGGCGGACGATCGCAGCGTAATCTGGACAGATCCTCAATCTGTCCAATCCCATCTGGCTCATTTTGGTTGATCACACGGCCATGAAACCTGGATTATACGAGGGGGGGAAAGTGTTTTTCTGGCGGGTCGGGGCCCTTGTGAGCGTTGGCGCTCTGAGTTATGGCGCCAATCAAGTTGCACGGTCGGCGGTCTGCAGAAAAGCATTCGTCCTCTCAAATCTGTTTTTACCAAACCACGAAAAACGCTCAGCTGAGGGCTTTCCCCTTTGGATTCAGTACTCCGGCATGTTTCGACATGTCTCATTTCAATGCACATTATCTACAACGTGAATCTGGACTGACACCAGGAGATTAACAAGCTTTATCCGAAAGAGATTTAGCTTTCCCACGGAGTTGAACCAGAGTTAAGAGAGAAGATGCATCAGCCTTGTAATTAACGTGTCATTTTACAAGCTTATCTTTTCATTGTCGTTACACAAGAAAATGCAGATTGCAGTTCCGTTTTGCACCACAACAAAACCCCCAAAAACTATATACATGACTGCAATCTGCATTTCAGCAATTTTCCTTCAAATTCATGGTGAAATCACAGAAAATTGTATCTTAAAACATGGAGGAAGCACTGATGACTTGATTTACTACGTTTTGATGTATGTCACAAGATAAAACTACAAAAATGGTGGAAAATACAGACGGCCAACCGCCAACATGTAGAAGTTAAGCTTTCGTAGAAACACATCAACTGAATGCTTTTTTTTTGGCGCCACTGTGGTGGATTTGAACCGGCGCCCTCTCTGCTGCAGAGTGGCCATCTCATGTCGCATCTAATCCCATAATCCTCTTCTGCCACCACTCTCACCCCCCCTCTCCATCGGATTAGAGGCTCCTGGATCAGAGCGCCGTATCCCCGCCACACGGCCTACCTGCTGGCCTACTTCCTCTTGTCCAGTGTCCGGGCTAATTGGACTGACGGGAAACGAGACAATAAAGGGAACCGATTGACTGGAGGTCAGCGATGACTCACAACATCGTACGCTGTTAAATCTGAAGCAGAGTGTCGGCCATGCCAGATTTTGGTTTTGTGTCTTCCTGTTGTTGTTTGGTGTCTCTTAGCGGTGGTTTTGTGTCTTCCTGTTGTTGTTTGGTGTCTCTTAGCGGTGGTTTTGTGTCTTCCTGTTGTTTGGTGTCTCTTAGTGGTGGTTTTGTGTCTTCCTGTTGTTGTTTGGTGTCTCTTAGCGGTGGTTTTGTGTCTTCCTGTTGTTGTTTGGTGTCTCTTAGTGGTGGTTTTGTGTCTTCCTGTTGTTGTTTGGTGTCTCTTAGCGGTGGTTTTGTGTTTTCCTGTTGTTGTTTGGTGTCTCTTAGTGGTGGCTTTGTGTCTTCCTGTTGTTGTTTGGTGTCTCTTAGCGGTGGTTTTGTGTCTTCCTGTTGTTGTTTGGTGTCTCTTAGCGGTGGTTTTGTGTCTTCCTGTTGTTGTTTGGTGTCTCTTAGTGGTGGTTTTGTGTCTTCCTGTTGTTTGGTGTCTCTTAGCGGTGGTTTTGTGTCTTCCTGTTGTTGTTTGGTGTCTCTTAGCGGTGGTTTTGTGTCTTCCTGTTGTTGTTTGGTGTGTCTTAGCGGTGGTTTTGTGTCTTCCTGTTGTTGTTTGGTGTCTCTTAGCGGTGGTTTTGTGTCTTCCTGTTGTTGTTTGGTGTCTCTTAGTGGTGGTTTTGTGTCTTCCTGTTGTTGTTTGGTGTCTCTTAGTGGTGGTTTTGTGTCTTCCTGTTGTTGTTTGGTGTCTCTTAGCGGTGGTTTTGTGTCTTCCTGTTGTTTGGTGTCTCTTAGCGGTGATTTTGTGTCTTCCTGTTGTTTGGTGTCTCTTAGCGGTGGTTTTGTGTCTTCCTGTTGTTTGGTGTCTCTTAGCGGTGGTTTTGTGTCTTCCTGTTGTTTGGTGTCTCTTAGCGGTGGTTTTGTGTCTTCCTGTTGTTGTTTGGTGTCTCTTAGCGGTGGTTTTGTGTCTTCCTGTTGTTTGGTGTCTCTTAGCGGTGGTTTTGTGTCTTCCTGTTGTTGTTTGGTGTCTCTTAGTGGTGGTTTTGTGTCTTCCTGTTGTTGTTTGGTGTCTCTTAGCGGTGGTTTTGTGTTTTCCTGTTGTTGTTTGGTGTCTCTTAGTGGTGGCTTTGTGTCTTCCTGTTGTTGTTTGGTGTCTCTTAGCGGTGGTTTTGTGTCTTCCTGTTGTTGTTTGGTGTCTCTTAGCGGTGGTTTTGTGTCTTCCTGTTGTTGTTTGGTGTCTCTTAGTGGTGGTTTTGTGTCTTCCTGTTGTTTGGTGTCTCTTAGCGGTGGTTTTGTGTCTTCCTGTTGTTGTTTGGTGTCTCTTAGCGGTGGTTTTGTGTCTTCCTGTTGTTGTTTGGTGTGTCTTAGCGGTGGTTTTGTGTCTTCCTGTTGTTGTTTGGTGTCTCTTAGCGGTGGTTTTGTGTCTTCCTGTTGTTGTTTGGTGTCTCTTCGCAGTGGTTTTGTGTCTTCCTGTTGTTGTTTGGTGTCTCTTAGTGGTGGTTTTGTGTCTTCCTGTTGTTGTTTGGTGTCTCTTAGTGGTGGTTTTGTGTCTTCCTGTTGTTGTTTGGTGTCTCTTAGCGGTGGTTTTGTGTCTTCCTGTTGTTTGGTGTCTCTTAGCGGTGGTTTTGTGTCTTCCTGTTGTTTGGTGTCTCTTAGCGGTGGTTTTGTGTCTTCCTGTTGTTGTTTGGTGTCTCTTAGCGGTGGTTTTGTGTCTTCCTGTTGTTGTTTGGTGTGTCTTAGCGGTGGTTTTGTGTCTTCCTGTTGTTGTTTGGTGTCTCTTAGCGGTGGTTTTGTGTCTTCCTGTTGTTGTTTGGTGTCTCTTAGTGGTGGTTTTGTGTCTTCCTGTTGTTGTTTGGTGTCTCTTAGTGGTGGTTTTGTGTCTTCCTGTTGTTGTTTGGTGTCTCTTAGCGGTGGTTTTGTGTCTTCCTGTTGTTTGGTGTCTCTTAGCGGTGATTTTGTGTCTTCCTGTTGTTTGGTGTCTCTTAGCGGTGGTTTTGTGTCTTCCTGTTGTTTGGTGTCTCTTAGCGGTGGTTTTGTGTCTTCCTGTTGTTTGGTGTCTCTTAGCGGTGGTTTTGTGTCTTCCTGTTGTTGTTTGGTGTCTCTTAGCGGTGGTTTTGTGTCTTCCTGTTGTTTGGTGTCTCTTAGCGGTGGTTTTGTGTCTTCCTGTTGTTGTTTGGTGTCTCTTAGTGGTGGTTTTGTGTCTTCCTGTTGTTGTTTGGTGTCTCTTAGCGGTGGTTTTGTGTTTTCCTGTTGTTGTTTGGTGTCTCTTAGTGGTGGCTTTGTGTCTTCCTGTTGTTGTTTGGTGTCTCTTAGCGGTGGTTTTGTGTCTTCCTGTTGTTGTTTGGTGTCTCTTAGCGGTGGTTTTGTGTCTTCCTGTTGTTGTTTGGTGTCTCTTAGTGGTGGTTTTGTGTCTTCCTGTTGTTTGGTGTCTCTTAGCGGTGGTTTTGTGTCTTCCTGTTGTTGTTTGGTGTCTCTTAGCGGTGGTTTTGTGTCTTCCTGTTGTTGTTTGGTGTGTCTTAGCGGTGGTTTTGTGTCTTCCTGTTGTTGTTTGGTGTCTCTTAGCGGTGGTTTTGTGTCTTCCTGTTGTTGTTTGGTGTCTCTTCGCAGTGGTTTTGTGTCTTCCTGTTGTTGTTTGGTGTCTCTTAGTGGTGGTTTTGTGTCTTCCTGTTGTTGTTTGGTGTCTCTTAGTGGTGGTTTTGTGTCTTCCTGTTGTTGTTTGGTGTCTCTTAGCGGTGGTTTTGTGTCTTCCTGTTGTTTGGTGTCTCTTAGCGGTGGTTTTGTGTCTTCCTGTTGTTTGGTGTCTCTTAGCGGTGGTTTTGTGTCTTCCTGTTGTTGTTTGGTGTCTCTTAGCGGTGGTTTTGTGTCTTCCTGTTGTTTGGTGTCTCTTAGCGGTGGTTTTGTGTCTTCCTGTTGTTGTTTGGTGTCTCTTAGTGGTGGTTTTGTCTTCCTGTTGTTGTTTGGTGTCTCTTAGCGGTGGTTTTGTGTCTTCCTGTTGTTGTTTGGTGTCTCTTAGCGGTGGTTTTGTGTCTTCCTGTTGTTGTTTGGTGTCTCTTAGCGGTGGTTTTGTGTCTTCCTGTTGTTTGGTGTCTCTTAGCGGTGGTTTTGTGTCTTCCTGTTGTTTGGTGTCTCTTAGCGGTGGTTTTGTGTCTTCCTGTTGTTGTTTGGTGTCTCTTAGCGGTGGTTTTGTGTCTTCCCGTTGTTGTTTGGTGTCTCTTAGCGGTGGTTTTGTGTCTTCCCGTTGTTGTTTGGTGTCTCTTAGCGGTGGTTTTGTCTTCCTGTTGTTTGGTGTCTCTTAGTGGTGGTTTTGTGTCTTCCTGTTGTTTGGTGTCTCTTAGCGGTGGTTTTGTGTCTTCCCGTTGTTGTTTGGTGTCTCTTAGCGGTGGTTTTGTGTCTTCCCGTTGTTGTTTGGTGTCTCTTAGCGGTGGTTTTGTGTCTTCCCGTTGTTGTTTGGTGTCTCTTAGCGGTGGTTTTGTCTTCCTGTTGTTTGGTGTCTCTTAGTGGTGGTTTTGTGTCTTCCTGTTGTTTGGTGTCTCTTAGCGGTGGTTTTGTGTCTTCCTGTTGTTGTTTGGTGTCTCTTAGCGGTGGTTTTGTGTCTTCCTGTTGTTGTTTGGTGTCTCTTAGCGGTGGTTTTGTGTCTTCCTGTTGTTGTTTGGTGTCTCTTAGCGGTGGTTTTGTGTCTTCCTGTTGTTTGGTGTCTCTTAGCGGTGGTTTTGTGTCTTCCTGTTGTTGTTTGGTGTCTCTTAGCGGTGGTTTTGTGTCTTCCTGTTGTTGTTTGGTGTCTCTTAGCGGTGGTTTTGTGTCTTCCTGTTGTTTGGTGTCTCTTAGCGGTGGTTTTGTGTCTTCCTGTTGTTGTTTGGTGTCTCTTAGCGGTGGTTTTGTGTCTTCCTGTTGTTGTTTGGTGTCTCTTAGCGGTGGTTTTGTGTCTTCCTGTTGTTGTTTGGTGTCTCTTAGCGGTGGTTTTGTGTCTTCCTGTTGTTGTTTGGTGTCTCTTAGCGGTGGTTTTGTGTCTTCCTGTTGTTTGGTGTCTCTTAGCGGTGGTTTTGTGTCTTCCTGTTGTTGTTTGGTGTCTCTTAGCGGTGGTTTTGTGTCTTCCTGTTGTTGTTTGGTGTCTCTTAGCGGTGGTTTTGTGTCTTCCTGTTGTCTCTCTTTCAGAACTTTTTTTGTCTCTTTTGTTGTTTTGAATCTCTTTGTAGTAATTTTATGTTTCTCTGAGGTCAGTTTCTCTGAATCTCTGTTTGTTTGCATCAAACCAAAGTAGCGTCGGTCTGTTCACGCAGCACTGAAGACGTCTTCTTGCTCCGTGCTTCCAGTCTGGTGGCGAGCGCCCAGCGTGACAGCGACCACACAGAGCTAATCTTCCCCCCACGCACACAAAAACCACAACACCATATGGCGAACGCTAAGCTGGTCATAACAGCAAGGCTTGAAACTCAGACAGAGGCTGCTCCGGCTCCACTGCAGCCTTCAGAGGGGATTACTGGTGTCGAACTGCGCTTCACCGAGCTCAATAAAATGAAAGACACCGGCCCAAAGAGGTAATCCTGCTTCTGAAAGAATCCTGGGTCAAATCAGGACACATTAGGAACTTCTATACTTCATCCTTCAAGTTTCCCACCAATATAAATATGACAAACGTTGCCAAAATACCAGTAAAGTAAAGATTTAGTCTGTCAAAGTAAGAAGCAGTTCGGAGTCAAAACCGAAGAGTTGGAGCAAGAATCGGCTCGTGCTGTGACTTTTAGAAAATGAAGCTGAAACAAATCTGTTCAAAACATCTTCAGGAGGAGAAGTAAATACTGCCCGACGACTAATATCTACTGTCTTTGAGGGTGCATCTCGAAGACTTTTAATATTTTACCCATGCATGTTTATGCAGGTTTTTCACAGGAAAACATGCTTAAACATGCATGTTCCACATCCCGAACACGCCAGAAAACGTGGTTAGTAAACAGTGAAAATGCTTCGGGTACTTCTGTTACACAGTCGGTGTCTTTCAAACATCAAACAGGAGTTACTGATTGGTGGAATAGTGGAAGACTAACCAAGAACACCAGTGATCGTTACTGTGTCTGTCAATGGAGTCTTGTGTCTGTTAGGGGAGCATCTAGCAGCTGTTTCACATCTCACTCTGCGAATTAAAGGTTTATTTCAACCAAACCACAGTTGGTGATGAACAGAATAGTACAAAGAACAAAGACGGTGCCAACCCACAAGATTTCCCCTTGACGATGATGTGAAACAGAGAAAAGCATGTCGATAAATGACTTTGCTGGAAGGGGAGGAGCTCGGGCAAATGAAGGCCGACAAACATTTCGCCGAGCACAGCGAGGTGTGAGACTAAGGGTGACGGTGCACCGTGCAGCTTTTTAACATCGGTAAATCATCGGCACATCAACACGTGAATCTATGACTTTATCATCTCGCAGATTTGTTTTTTCTTGTAAATATTCTGTGTTACTCTCACAGAATATCAGTGCAGTAAAACATTCCCTGTCAGTGTTTCTCCTTTATGTCCTGTTGGCTGGTTTAATCTACAGCAATGCATACACTTCATATGCATCATATTCTATAACATCATATGTTTGTAACGTCTCTGTCCTGTGAGAACCACAGGACGTATTTCACCGCTGCGCTACACAAGAAGAGAAGAAGAGCGCTGAAGGTTTCAGTCAGTTAGTTGCTGGTATGAGTTCATTCTAGTGAGAAGGTTTGCTTTCATGCAGGGAAACGTTCACAGACTAATGCAGCTCATTTGAGTCTTTCTCAGAGTGAGTGAATGAAGTGGAGCTCCTCCTCCTGTCTGTGCTGTAGTCTTCACTCTCCATGCTGCTGTTCCTCCCCTGCAGCTCAGCGAGTCTCAGCTCAACCAAAAAGAGAGAAGGTCTTTTGATGAACTGGCTTCAGATTCACTTTGTAGATGAAATCCACGCTTCAACTCAGACTTTTATATTTGTTTCTTGTCTTCATGGGTTGTTCTGTAAAGCTGTCTCTGCCTTGTTGAAGGGTAAAGGTGTCTCCCTGTGATTCACACGTTTCAATTAGGCCGAACAATAACCGCGTGTTAATGAAAACACTCTCAACCTTTTTAAAGTCTCCCAGGCAAGTTGCCGTTGCCATGGGGACCCCGTGGACAAAGGGGTTTGTGGATAATTGGCGTTGCGCTGAAGTGCAACCGTCTGGAAGCGACAAGTGTTTTCATATTAGTCATGAATTTAAAGCTGCACATGTAAACATTTTCTTTATGCTTCATACAAAACGCACTGAATTACATTTATTTATTCGCTTATTTATTCGGTCCTTCGTAAGGAAATGGATGTTTTTTTCTCATTTTCTACCAGAAAATGCAGCATAAAAGAAACACTTTAGTTGCTCTAACTAAGTGTTTTTATCTGCCTGAAGCTGGCAGAGTGAGGAGATATTCAGGAGTTTAGTTTGGAGGACTTGTTTGCAGGAAATATGGATTTAAAAGTGAACTTTAAGTAAGACGAACAAGGATTAAAGCTGCACTCTGAGCAGAAACAGAGTTATTAATAAACGCTGTATTTCTATCGAATACATTAAAAGTATAGTGCATCTAAATGGTCCGTTCACAAGGTTATTGTGTCTATTTTCAGAGCGGGATTTGAATTGAGTGAGCAATAAATGACTCAACCTCGTCAATGACAGACATCACTCATTTTCATCTTCCAAGATGAATTTGCATCATCTGCCAAAACACTGATCTGTGAAGGAAAGACGCCATCACCCTCCGCTGATCAGCCTGCAGCTCCGTCCTTGAGCAGACTGTCTTTGTAGTTTGTGTGGATAAGAGCAGCAGCAGATGATGCAGAGGATCCAGGCGGTGAATCAGCCAGTAACCAGGGATTTGAGGATTTAAGGATTGGAAGGCCGCCCTTCAGAGAGCAGCGTCATTTGGTTCCATCGGGTTGTCAAACAGAGTTTCTTCAGCTGTATGAAAACAAAGCTTGTTCCTGAAACTGACCAAACCCCTCACAGGATTTATGATTTGCACGAATGCACATTTTATACATTCATCATCAGGAATGAACACAAAACCCGTGAACACGCTGCCTCAGGACCGACGAGGCTGCAGACTTCAGGTGTGTTTGCCTGAAGATACAGACGGCTAATCCGTGGCCTTTTCCCGCTGCTGCCACAGAGAAGAGGATGGATGAGTCATTTTCCCGTGAACAGGTTGGGGAGATGAAGTGAACGGACATGTGGAGGTGAGAGGAGGAGGAGAAATGAGCTGGGGGAGAAGAGGGAGAAGACGTCTCCTGTTGTCTCTGCAGAGACTCCTGCAGCTTCATCATTTTACTTTAAACTAAAATGTCGCACTACGAAGATGACAGAAACTATACTCTTATTGGAGTATTTTACTGTGAGTAAATAATTAGTCGTGAAAATTGGAAACTTTAAGTTCCATTAATGCAAACTGTTGATCTGAAAGCAATCAGATTATTAATTACATCCAACTTAAAGCAGCTGTGTTGATCTAACTTGTTTACTTCATTTGGAAGAAGTTACTACCGATTGAAGTAATTTTCGAATGTTTGTCGGACAATGTCCTTTCTTCAAATGCTGCAAATACTCAACTGACAAGAAAGACAATTCTCACCACGTTTTCAGGAATTCCCGTATTTGCATTCTGGCCGCATCTGAAATACATTCCTGGCGTCTCTTCACCAACCTGGCCGACAAGCGAACGCTCCGTTATTCTGATGCAAAGCGAGCCGGGCTGATAGCGAGGGTCCTCGATAAAGCGCTGAATAGAAGGGCTCCTTTTCAGACCCCACTGTTCCCATTCAGCGCCGATGAATAGACGCGTCGGATCCAGTCTGGGTCTCCAAAAAGAGCTGAACTTCGGGGCAGCAACGGAAAACATTTACCTCTTTATACAAACACGGCTGCTTCTTGTGTTCTCAGGGGGCGTCTGCATTCCAGACTTCAACTCTTTCTCTTATTTTCTTGAATTCTGATGAATGTGCAAACGTTAAAATATCATTTAACAGAATCTCACGTTGCAAATATGAAGCTTTCTGCAGGAAAATGTTGATAAAGCCAGTTCATCCTGCAGAGACATCGCTGCACAAAGTCTTCTTCTGTGGTGATATGATTAAAACACAACATACGACAGGATAACGACTCAGCTCACCATTCCAACTCTTATCTCAACTACTATTGGATAGATTGCCGTGAAACGTGGTGCTAATACTCCTGGTCCTCAGAGGATGAATCCCTCTGACTTTGGTGATCCTCTGACTTTTCCTGCAGCGCCATAAGATCAAAAATTCCCCAAAACGTTGCAAGTTCTCGAAGTAAGAAAAGCAGAAGATCTTCACATTAAGAAGCTTGAGAGTTACTTTGATGAATACTCAACGAATCGTTTATGCAGAATAAAACCCTTCCAGGGAATGAAAGTAAATGATTAAAGGAGGAAGTCTGACAAAGTTCTCCTCCACATGTTGTGGTCTTCCTTTGAGATGGAGATCGTATAATAATAAACGTATGTTTTCAACAGCTTTCAGAGGATGTTTTGAAGTAAATATGCAAAACAAACCTTTGAATAAAGACGTAACTGGCCGATGCATTGTGCAGATAAATGGTTCAGCTTCAGTCTGTTGAACGGCGTCAGGCTCTTCTTCATGTGGAATAAATGAAAACCTCAGCCTGTGTGATTTAGCTGGTGCTCTCTGCAGCCCGAGACACTGAAGAGTTTGAGAAATCCTTTTCTAAAAGCACACGTCCAAGGTGACTCCGGCCCTGGCTGGAGATCAGAGCCCTGCACTGATCTCCAGTCAGTCAATAAGTCGCCTCGCGGATATCCATCATATCCCCCCTCGGCCCCTGACGGTGCAGAATGAAAGAGCGTGTTCAGGGCGGTCAGATAAATCACCACGCTTTGACTTTCCTGAAGCTGCTGCTGTAGCATTCATCATGCAGAGAGAGGCCTGATGGGTTCTAAAGGGCCTCCGATGTTGGGATGTGACTGAACCCTCTGAGGCCAAACACAAAAGCATGAGCTGCATAAGATGAGAGCTCATGAATTGACAACAAACGGCGAGAGAAGAAGAGACTTTTTCCCCTTCGATGTCGAACCTTTAAAAGCAAATATTAGAATACAAGTCAAATGCAGGAAAAGCGATGAAGAGAACCTGAAGGAGAGGAGTTGACGAACTGAATCGATCACAATCTGATGAGGCGAAGCTGCACTGGCTCCAGATTCTTACGTGAGTAAGTAGGACGATGCATACTGAGCGCCACTCCTCTCCCGTCGCTTCTCTCCAGCTGTTATCGTCGGTCTAATTAGGAAACTTTGTTTGCTGCCTTTAAGCTCCCCGAGGCGTCGCTGAGAGGGAGAACAAAGCGGCAGCATGATGCTCAGGTCTGGACTTTACAACTTCCCCGAGTAGAGCAGGACGCGTGAGAGATTTCATTTTTAAACTCAAGTGACCCAAAATGCATGCAGAGCTTCCGACTTCTGCAAATATCCAAGTCGGGATTCAGAGTCAAAGGCATGCAAAGCAGCAAAGGTTGTGACTCTTTGACTCTGCAGGGTGACAGCTGCAAAGCTTGAGCTCGGCCGTTCTGCTGCTCACATACCTGGAAATAAGCCCTGAGAGTCAAACAGCGGATGCATGGCTGACAGATACTTCACTGAGGTCTCTTTGCTGTAAACAGTCACGCAGTCGCCGCTTTTCTGAGCTCATTTGGAGACGCGTTGTCTTCCTCTTGTCGTCTTTTTTGCCGAGTCGTTGTCGACTTCCCCGCTCTGCTCTGACAGCAGCTTTACGGGGAGGACGTTTTGTCAATGAGATGAAAGAGGAAGCTCGATTAGACTGAAGGAAGCGTGGAAGAAAGAAATACTCTCTTTTGAAATATCCTGACTGTCATTTAAAGCCAATAAATCTCCATCAGATACAGAGCGGTAAAACACATCTTCATGCATTTAGAAGGTTTTCACATCCTTTTTGCACCACACTTTCAAATAAATCTCCTGTTATTATTATTATTAATGAGCGTCCTGCTGCACGAGTCATTTCCTCTGCAGCTCCACTCGGCTTTATTTAGACACAAAGTGTTTTATTGTGTTTATTTGCTGCTTTAATGCTCCGTTTGTGTCGTTTCTTTATTGATTATGGAACCATAAGAAGCAAAAAAAGGTCCGCGTGCGGCTTGACTTCATTGTCTGTGTTTCCTCTCATGGAACGAATTGAATGACTTGTGTGCAATTTAAAAGAGAACAACATATTAGCAAGTAGAAGAAGAGCAAGAGGACAGTCAGGAACGAGGCCAGTTTGAACTTTGAACTTTGTCATAAGTTCACTCCGTTGACCTTCAAAGGGACGGAGAGCCAGAGAATCCAAGATGGTGGCCGCTGTTGTAGTTGCACCATTTACTGCTGGGTGGCTTAACCTATAATAATATATTGTATTAATAGTCTAATAACAGATAAATGCAGTAAAAAGTTCAGTGTTTGATTTAATGAACGTAGCTGTCCTCCATCATTGGAAGTACACACAGGAGTAGACAATGTGCATGTTCTGTGTGTGTGTGTGTGTGTGTGTGTGGCCACGCCCCCTCCCTGTGACGTCACACATCCATCAGAGCAGCCCTCCTCCAGTCCTCCGGCAGACCGGAGCAGAGACGGACGTGAGCCCGCGTGTCTGCGCGTCTGTCCCCGTCAACAACTTGTTGGACTGAGGACCGATCATCTTATTTGAACCCTTTTATGACTTATTTTTATTTGCGTGAGCTTCAAGGCTAAAGAGACGAGGAGAAAGAAGAAGAAGCATCTCCATCAGCTGCTCACCTGCTCCTCTCACAGCCTCATGAGTCCGCGCTTCAGCCTGCAGGTCAGTTCATACGATCACCTGCACACTTCGTTTCTTCTGACTGACTTTTGCATGTGCTGGTGTTCTATTGTGGTCCAGGTTTATGCTTATTTCGTGTTTTATGCTGTATTAATATTATATTAATTCCAGGATTAAATTAAAAGCCTTTTTTTTGCAATCTTTCACTCTTTTTATTGATCTGTTGTATCAATAACTGGTAATATTTATTAAAATATGTTGCATAGAAACATTGAGGAAAGAAAAGACAATTAGCGCGATATTGTCACGAGTGCGCCTCCTCAACCATGCCAAGAAGGTCATCTGATAAGCTGAAAATCCCCCCCCCCTCTATCAGGCAGCCTCGGGTTCGAAACATAAACTCCTCTTCCTCCTGTCCTTGTTCCTCACCCTCACTTTTATTTATTCTTCTTTTCTTCTTCCTCCTGCTGTTATTCCCTCCTCTTCCTCCCCCTTTCTGCTGTTTCCTCTTCTCTTCTTTTCCTCCCTTACTCCTCTTCCTCTTCACCTCGCCTGCCTCCTCTTCCTTCCTTCTTCCTTTCCCTTGTTCATACTCTTCATTTTCTCTCCCTTTTGTCTCCCTGTTTGTCCTCATGTCCCTTCCCTCCTCCTCTTCCTCTTCCTCTCCTATCTGCTATACCTCCTCTACGTCTCCTCCCTTCCTTGTTCCTCCTCTTCCTCTGCTTCCAATGCTTTTGTCACCTCTTCCTCCCTGTTTCCTCGTCCTCACAAACACATGCAAACCTGACAACTCATTCTGTATTGTGCGCACACACACACACACACACACACACACACACACACACACACACACACACACACACACACACACACTCTGTTGTCTTCTATACCCCCCCCAGGCTAAGCCTGAAAACTAGCATGTCATCGTTTTCCAGCATCGCGCAAAGGTGTGCTCCATTTTGTAATTAATGGCTTCTCAGCACACACACACTCACACACACTCACGCACACACACACACACACACACACACACACGCATACGCACACACACACACACACACACGCACACACGCACACACACACACACACGCACACACACTCACGCACACACACACACACACACACACACACGCATACGCACACACACACACACACACACACACACGCACACACGCACACACACGCACACACACACACACGCACACACACACGCACACACACACGCATACGCACACACACACACACACACACACGCACACACACACACACACACACGCATACGCACACACACACACGCATACGCACACACACACACACACACGCACACACACACACACACACACACGCATACGCACACACACACACACACACACACACACGCACACACGCACACACACACACTTTCTTGCAAATGTATAAATCACCACTCTGTCCTTCACCTTTTGTATTGATATAAAAGTCATTAATAACATCTTCATTACATTATTAAATACCCGCCAGCAGGAAGTCAGTTCACAATTCATTTGAAACTGAATCGAGGCGCGTGCTCATGTCATTCATTGGTTCTCTCGCATTAAATGTCTCGGCAGTAGTCATGTGATCTTCCTGCAGCCTGATTTCTGGGCATCGTGTTTTGGCGTTCAGTGTTTCCGAAGCGGTCAGGGACGGTTTAGATCATCGCCCTCAATGATGCTTTCAAGCGTTTCAAGGATGTTTCCTGGGTTTCATATTCATCAAATCAGTGCTTTCACCAGACATATCCCTGAAAACGTGCTGCATGAATGAAAGCAGTCCATCTTTACTGTCTGCATGTTTTCATGTTGAACACGTTGACATGAACTAAAAGCAGCAGCTGAAGACAGATCATCCAATAAAAAGCGTTGGTTTGGAAAAAGATAAGAAGGTAAAACCAGAGTGTAAACGTGACTTTAACACCCTGGAAACTTGAACTTGAACTCATCAACCCACATGATAGCTCAAAACCCTTTCCATGGAATCATAAATACGGGTTAATGCGACGGATTCACAGAAGGATGTTTCATCATCATCCGTCTGTTTATTGTTCATGAATCAAAATAGAAGTAAATTACAGCATTCAAAGCGCTTAATGAGCACTCGCTGTAGATTCTTCCTCTTCCTCTTCGCTTGAGGAAGCTCGGAGGAGGAAGCGACATGTGTTCGGCTCATTTACCTGGAGGGGAGCGACTGTAATGTTTCTACGGATGAATTTCCGCGGTGATGAGCAGCGCCTCGGTCTGATGTACTTGACCGCATGCCAAGCCGAGGATTTACTTATTTATTTCTGCTGGTCTGCAGGCTGGAAGCTAAAACCTGAACATGTCTCAGAGCTGAGAAAGAGAGACGATGGCGGCACGCGACGCAATTATATGAAATTAAACTCCTCAGGAGAGGGAACTCCTCAGATTCATAGAAAAACGTTAATGTTTATCATAATTGACCTCAAGTACCTAATCCCTGAGGTCGGGACTCGATTAAGGCGGCAGAAAGAGCTGACCTTTAGTGGACGCTGCAGTCATGGTTTCTGGTTTTGGTGCAGCTTGTATTATCTCGCTCAGGGTCATTTATTTTGTCAGAGAGAGCGTCCATGTAGATCTAACGAACCATAATCATTAAAGAAACACATGTTTTAGTCAATACAGGAACAGCAGGCAGCATCTGTAATATTCCTCCCTGTGGAGGTTTAAAGCATCTAGTTTGTAGAATAAGCCAACAAGCCTTTAAAGTTGTTTTCATTGCATTTGACTGAACTGATAGCGATGGATCAGACTTTGGTTTGATGATTCAAGAGACGTTCAGCCCTTCAGCCTCCTCCTTTGATCTGTGATTATGCTGCCTTATTATTATGCTGTTTCAATGCTTCCAGGGAATTCAACAAGTCTGAATATGACATATCTGCTTCAGTTTTCCAGCCGTGCACTAACATATCGGTGCTGCTGTGTGTGCTGTAATCTGCTCCATTTAAACAGCTGTGATGGAGGAGCGATAGACTCCAGCCAGCATATGGCAGCTGGAAACGGTTATTATAGTGACATTCAGCCGGGATTAGGACCGGCCGACTCTCGGCTAATTAAACCTTCGACTCACCACTCTGTCAGCCCGGCTGAAATGAGTTAATAACGCAGAGTATTTCACAGACTCTGATATTAATGCCCCATATTCCTGTTTCCAATTGTGAGGCCGGCTAACACAAGCAGCAGTGTGCCGAGAGCTCCTCTTCCAGCGCTCCTTCGCCCTCTGTCACTGAAAGTCATCTGCCAACGTGAAGTAAAAACAAAAATTACATCATTTCCCCAAATGCTGTCTTTACTTTCTGAAGTTCTTCTCTAACAGAGAAAGAACCCTGTGTGCACGAGAGGTCACATTGTTTTAACTTGTTGTAATTGTCAGTGTTTGTTTCCCGGCGTGGATCTGCAGCGGTCCTTTTGAGGAATCCAAAACCTCCTGCTGAGCCCCCCTCCCCCCCCCCCCCCTCTTGTATCTGTCAGAGCCGCCCTCACCTCCCACTGAGATCTCCTCCATGCTGGATCAAAGCCAGCGACTGTGTCTTTGTCTGCCGGGCGGCTTGTTATTGATGGTGCTGCTCATTATCGAGGGAGGAGGGGTTTATCGACGGGGCGACACGCTCCCCAGAGAGAGGGGGCGCACAATGAAACGTCCCCTCTGGCTTTCAGCACCAGCTCCCATTTCAAGAGATGTTAAACAAGCCCAACTTTCTCCTCACTGCATGCTCTGCATCCCAGAGTGCACCTCTGCTCTGCAACAACTTTGTTGAAAAAAAGAAAGCAGACTGAAGCTGCAGGGATTGCAGGGTTAAAGTGTGTAGAGAGAGTTCTGACCAGCTTCAGACAGAAAGCTCTGCATCTCTGTCGCCTCCTTGCTAATAAAAGCTCATTTTCTGTGTGTTATTCAAGCAGAAAATACAATAGCATAGTGAAGTGATGTGTTTAAGCAAACATCTGAATCAGTTTCATTCAGCTGCGAACATCACAGCTCTAACGAACATAATCAGCGAAAGGCATGATTATGGCAGCTCCTACAGTCGGCGTTGCTTTAATCAGATTATAACGGCATCATTAGTGTGCAAATGTTCCCGCTGCAGGAAGAATAAACGTCTGCTGAGACTGAAGGGAGCAGCTTCGTTTATCAGATCACAGTCGTCTGCTGACTGTGTTGGTTGTGATTCCACACAAATCTCTACTCTGACTGTGGTGGGAATGTATCATATGGTTCTTTTAGTTGTAACTTGTCTCACTTAAACCTGCATATACCAGCCTCACCCTGTTCCCACCAAAAGGCTGGGAACCCGGCCTTGGTGGGTGAAGAGATTTTTTTTCCACCACAAATGGCGACGAGGATGGGATCGGACGAGGAATCAGGACTAGATTGAATGAAATATTCAATATATTCTAATGCAGAAGGTCATCTGACGCAGGACTAAATTAAAGATAGCTGACAAAGTTTACAGAGAAAACATTTGACTCAAAGTTGACTAAAACGTGAGTTTTCGTGGACTAAAAGGATAAAGATGAATGTGACTAAACATGATACATATTTTCATCTGAGGTTGCCAAAAGTAACACTGCTTTAGATTGTGTTTGTGACCCTTATCGTCACTTTCACTCATAACTTAAATCTCTTTTTTTCCATTTCTTTATTGTTTATTGATTGCTCTCCTCTTATATCTTTCTCTTTTATGATCTTTGCATCGATCTAGAAAATAACTAACTCTTCATTCCCCTCATCCTTCATGGAAGCAGAGATATGTGTCAACCTTATTTTCTGCTGCTGCAGCTTTGACCTGTGTGGCCTTTAACTGGGTCAATGATCTGGAAAATTAGCATTTAGCATCAGCTAAATGGCTGGACCCTGAAGTGCTTTGCTTGTTCCCCATCCAGATGAAAAGCTGCCAATGAGCGACTTGTATTTCAAGCACCGGCCATGGCTGCCCATCGCATCATCAGAGTGACGAACAACAATCACATCCTCCCTCGCTGCAAGTCTGAGGGGACGCTCATCGACCTCAGCGAAGGGATCACTGGGGCCAGTCTCAACGATGTCAAAGGTCAGTGCTTCACTGTGTTCACACACTTCATTTGATTATCTGATCAGTCAAAGTTCAATATCTCTAGAATCTGATGTTGTAATTTTGTGCTTTTCATCTTTTCTAATGCAGTCATATGTAAACGGTATTATTCTTTCTCTGGCTCTTTCGCTTCACTGGCTGCACTTCATTACAGCTATGTTTACATGCTCTATATACGCTAATGGTGCGCACTAAAAATAGAAAATGATGCAGGGAATTATGCAGTTCATCTGCTCATATGTTAACTCAGTGATCTGAACATTTTGTCGTTGCTTTTAGAATTATTAAAGGTTATTTTGGGGGCTAATTTAGATTTATGTCCGATCTGTAGTACCATCACCTCATTATTCCAACTGACCCATTACATGTCTGATTATGAGATAAGTGCTGTTAACAGCAGTATTTTAGAGTAATCAGCCATTGAGTGTTTACCGTAAGTGCACTTACCTAAAATAGTGAACAACCAGTTACAAAACCACTTTGCAATCAGGGGCGGAAGAGCACCACTAATAGTTTGAAGAGATTCTCTGACATCTTTTTCCTTTTCAGTGCCTTCTCCCAGTGCCTTGAGGCTGGACACGTCAGCCTCCTATGAAGCCGCGCAGGAAGTGGTTGCCATAAAGGATTATTGCCCCAGCAGCTTCACCACGCTAAAGTTCGCCAAAGGCGATCGGCTTTATGTGTTGGACACGTCAGGAGGAGAGTGGTGGTACGCCCACAACAACATGGAAATGGGCTACATCCCAGCCGCCTACGTCCAGCCGGTCAACTTCAGGAACTCCTCGCTTAGCGACAGTGGGATGATTGACAGTCTTGGGGAAGGATACGAGGATGGGTCGAAGGAGTTTGGAGGTTTGGGGGAGTGGACAGGGATGACCCTGAAGCCCTCACCAATTTACAACAACAGCCCGTTCTCTGCGAACCCTTTTATCCGTCCATTAGATCAAAACTGCAAAGATGTAAGTGTGAGGAACTCAACAGACCTTATTCTGTTTGATGCACTGGCATCTCCATCGTCTTGCTCAAACTTTAACACCAGTACAATCATGACCAATGGGTTCAGCAGCTGCCACATTAACAATACCACCCCCACCAGCCCAAACCAAGAGGTTGCACCTAACCTCCACAGGGATAACCCGTTTTTCAGGAGTAAACGTTCCCACAGTCTCTCAGAACTGTCAGTACTGCAGGCGCAGTCGAATCCAACGTTACCTTCTTCGGGGTTCTTCACAGGCCTTAAGGCTCCTTCACCGGAGCAGTTTCAGAGCAGGGAGGACTTCAGGACTGCGTGGTTGAACCACAGAAAGCTAGCCAGGTCTTGCCATGACCTTGACTCCCTGGGCCAGAGTCCCGGATGGGGCCAAACGCAGCCAGTGGAGACCAACATCGTGTGCAGGTTGGACAGTAACGGAGGAGTTGTTCAGCTCCCGGACACCCAAATCAGCATCCACATTCCCCAGGGCCACGTCAGCCAAGGAGACCACCAGCAGATCTCCATGAAAGCCTTACTAGATCCTCCTCTGGAGCTCAACAGTGACCACTGCTCCACTGTCAGCCCCGTGGTGGAGATCAAGCTGAGCAACATGGAGACCAAGTCTTTCATCACGTTGGAGATGAAGGTAATGGTCGCTGTCAAGAAGGACAGTTGTCACACTGCAGAGGTGCTTTGTGTTCGAAGTGACTGCAAAGAAGGGCCTTACACGCCCATCCCGAATGCTTACCTTTACAATGATACAGTCCAGGTGCAGCTGGATGGTCTAGAGCCTTGTATGTATGTGGCTGTTGTGGTTCAGTCTCAGTACATCAGCCCCAATACCACTGTTTGGGACCATGTGCATAGGAAAGTAACTCTGGGCGTTTACGGACCCAAGCACATTCACCCTTCCTTTAAGACTGTTGTGGCCATGTTTGGGCATGA
This sequence comes from Lycodopsis pacificus, assembly GCA_028022725.1. Lineage (NCBI taxonomy): Eukaryota > Metazoa > Chordata > Actinopteri > Perciformes > Zoarcidae > Lycodopsis > Lycodopsis pacificus. The sequence continues at coordinate 1,910,014 of CM051711.1, forward strand.
CTGCGCCCCAAATACCTTGTTGGTTAACGAGGTGGGCCGACAGGCTAGCTCCAGCCCACCCGTGGCCCTGCAGCTATGGGGGAAGCACCAGTTTGCGCTGGGGTACCCTCAGGACCTCCAGGTGGGTTTGTACTCCAACATGTCCAACTACCAGGTGAGGGTGAACGAGGGTGCGGGGTTGATTCGGGGATTTCAGGTCAAACTAGGGAAAGTCAGCAGGCTCCTGTACATGATCACATCGCACAACCCCGACAGCATTTCAGACTTCACTCTCAGGGTCCAAGTCAAGGACGCCCTTGACTGCATCCTCACCCAGTTCTGCGTCCAAACGCCGCCACCGCCGCCAACGACCGGACCGAGGACAACAGGCCAGAGGAGGTTCCTGAAAAAGAAAGAGGTGGATAAGATCGTCCTCTCACCGCTGGCCGTCACTTCCAAATACCCAAAGTTTCAGGACCGGTGCATCACCAACCTTAAATTCGGCAAGTTGATCAAAACAGTGATCAGGCAGCACAAGAGCACTTATCTGTTGGAGTACAAAAAGGGGGATGTTATCGCTTTGCTCAGCGAGGAGAAAATCAAACTGCGAGGGCAGCTGCGGACCAAAGAGTGGTACATTGGATACTATCAGGGGAAGGTGGGCCTCGTCCACGCCAAGAATGTTTTGGTTCTGGGTAAGGTCAAGCCCGTTTATTGGTGTGGGCCGGACCTAACGACCACAATCCTGCTGGAGCAGATCCTGAAGCCTTGCAAATTTCTCACGTACATCTATGCGACAGTGAGGACGGTTTTAATGGAGAATGTGGGCAACTGGAGGGCGTTCGCAGACGCCCTGGGTAATGGGAATTTGCCACTGAATTACTTTTGCCGGACCGAGCTGGACAACGAGCCGGAGAAGGTGGCGTCGGTTCTGGAGAAACTCAAAGAGGAGTGTACGAACATGGAGAACAAGGAGAGGAAGTCCTTCCAGAGGGAACTCATGATGGTGAGACCAATCATGTTTTTATTTTTCATTGATTTCTGTTGGGGTCTACATTTCAATCCCTAAAAACAGTGAAAAGGTCGATATCAAGTTTTTAGAGACTGAAGATAATATCTTTGGATTGCTTGTTTTAACTGACCAACAGTCCAAAAAACAAATATTCTGAATTTGATGATAGAAAACAGAGAAAATAAGCAAATTTTCACATTTTAGAAGCTGGAAACAGACAATATGAGGGCCATTCGCCCTTGTCCTCCAACTGTTACACAGTCGAGCATTACCATAGCACATAGGTGTCTTTGTTTGATTTCTTTCCACTTCAGCCTGTGTTGAGTGTGAGCTGGAAGCGTTTGAGTCCTCATGCCCAGTCACATGAATGGTAAACAACTTGTCCTACAGCCTGAGGCGGCTCACAGCATGAACAGCCACCACATGAAAAGTGAAGGGGGGTTTGGAGGACAAAATCCTGTCAAAAGAAGCAGAGAAATAAAACTTAACATCTGCAGTTTGATCGTAAACAACTCTGTCAAGCAAACACACGCCGGCCTCGATGTGTTTTTCACCGCCGACAGCGCCGACACCCTGGGGGGAGCAAAAACAGTCCCGAGACATTTCCCTCGCCAGACGCCATTATTCAAAAAGTACTTTAGCAAAGTACTTTCTCCAACTGCTGTTTATCCAGGCGGAGTCGACGATGGAGCAGCTGGTGATAAAGTGCCTTGCTAAATGGGACTTTGACAGTAACTGTTAAGGTAAAGGAGTGTTACTCATTTGCAGCGCATGCCTTTTTTAACCTTTCACGGTTATCCGGAAAAACACACCTGCAAATAACTTTCCCTGTTTGGCTGTACGTCATGTGACCCCGCCCATAATCTCTCAAGGTCTAAAGCAAAGGAGCCTTTTATGTTCTATTAAAGGCTTTTATTCTGGCGGGTATACCTTCAACTCCTGCTGAGGCTTTTAAACTTACTGTGTGCACAAAGAGCGCCTTGGCTTTCTTATCTCTGAACCAGGCTCCATCCTTTGACTCCTCTGATGTCCTTTCTTTTCATATTTACTGGAAAAATGAAACCAGCACACACTCGGATGTCCTTCACTGAAGTCCAGCAGTTTTCTTCTGAAGTCGGAGACACTTTCATCCTCAAGGACCAGATAGAAATGTGTTCCGTTGATCTTGATGGAAAGGTTTGTTCACAAGTGTGACAGCCCATGCAAGTGTTAGACCGATGCCGTTTACCTCTGATACGATGTTTCCTAGCTGGACGCAAATCATTGCTCCGTGTTTTAGCCGGACATTCAGTGGCCCGTGTTGCTCTGCAAGCTGCTCGGACTGCATCAAATTTAAAGTTATTGTTTGCTGAATGTGAACCGCGTTGAGACTTTCTGCAACGGAGCAAAAGCTCAATTTAATTGAATCCATTCGAGGAAATCAATGATTTCATGAAACACATTTGATGAGACGTCAAACAAGAAGTCAATGTTTTTTAAACATTCAATAGTTCCTGCTTCTCTCCTCTGTGGATTTGCTGCTTTTCTTCGATTGAAGCGACAGTGAATTTATATCTTTAGGTTCCGGAGTGTTGATCAGACAATGAAAGCACTTCAACTTGAGTTATTGGAAATTGCGATGAACATTTTATCACTTTTTCTGACATTTGCAGCGCTGCTTCAGTTCAACAGCTGAACTGATGAGGTGCTTAGTCGTTTTTTATGTAGCTGTTTGCGTTGTGCACCGCTCGCTATTCATCATCTTTTGCTGTCTAGTACAAGGCCATTCAGCGTTCATATTTGTGTGCACACACATCTTAAACTTAAAAATCCCTGCCCTGTGTGCTGCTGCCCTACATCACTTGTAAAGCACTGCAGGATGTGCGTGACTGCGTGTCTGTCTCCTGCAACATTTTCTCCAGATAATAGTAAATTGTCATCGGGCTGCAGGAACAAGGTCCAGTGTGTCTCACAGGCTTGAATTACGAACTCTTCTCCTCAAAGGGAGGAATAGCCTTCCTTATATAACTGTTACTCAATAAAACATTCCGACGTTGAGAACCTCTGGCTACAAAATCCTCGATTAGCAAACAATGCATTCATTCTCCTAATAATGAGGCTTTATCCAGCCAAGATCTGCAAAAATACACACAAATCTGTGAAATCGTCCAAATAAAAGTGTCTTATTCAAGCATCACAAAGAAACATTGTACACAATATGTTGGTCGAGTAAGACCACACTTACGTATGCAGATTAGCTCATTGGAAAGAAGTGTTGGCAAAGGATAGGATGAAATATTGATCGGGTATCGATGAGGAGTGTAAACTGGAAGTCGTCATGGTGAGAAACCCAGGGAGTGAGACTCAAAGTGGGAGCAATGTCTCGATGAGGGAGCTTCATTTCCCCCCTGTGGTTTCTGTAATGAGACAGGAGGCAGACAATAGGTTTGGTGGGAGGGAAGTGGAAAAGAGAGTTTAGACACACGATACACTGTAATATGAACGAGCTGTGGGCTTTGTTTCCCTGCCTCATTTGTTGTTTGTCATGTTTTTTCTCATTTCTTTTTGCATCCCTGTGCTGCACAATAACAATAAATGATCCTTGAATCCATGAAGAAAAAGGAGCTTTGTACGTTCCTTCAAAACACGGACACGTTGAACGTTGGCGTTTCTGAAACTAAAACGCGTAAATAGGTTTCGTCGTCATCAGCTTCGTGCCCACAATGCTACGTGGCTAACATTGTGCAACGATGGTGAAGTTTAGGCAACAAAATGGTTTAAATTTGAATAAATATGTTTTTTGTTCAAATAATAGAGTTAAAATGTAATATAATGTTTACTAGTGTTATGAAATAGCAACCGCCATGAGCAGACTGTCTTACGTAACTCAGCAAGTGTAACAGCGTTACGTAAAAAGCGTAACGTCAAAGTCAACTTAGTTTCATGCGACACCTGTCTCCAGGGTGAAAGTCCCGTGTTTGTTTTACCTCCTGTAATCATTTTTACACCATGTCACTTTCAATAATGTTCGTTGTATTTACTACGTCATTTGCTCTTTGCGTCGCTCGTTGTACGACAACACTCGCTCAAACGCAAAAACGTCCACGTGCAACGTATCCGTGAAGACCCTGTTCCCGCCGTTCTAAAGGGCAGCATGCGCCTGCAGCGCCTCCAAACAACTGCGCTTATTGTTTCCTGTGTTTTTAGAATTGAAACGACTTCATGTGTTATTACTTAGTGTCACTGTGAGAAGTAAAAAGAAAAAACTCAACGTAACCTTTTCATAGTAGAGATCAACACAGGCCAGAGCTAGAACAGCGAGGAACGAGAGAGATGAAAGTTCCCTTTATTGTCTCTTTTTGATTGAGTCTCCTCAATCTTGGGCAATTTATCACTTGATCCATGAAGCTCACTTCCTACAGTTTTCATTGATCCAGTTGTAGCAGCTTTTACTTGAGTCCAAGGTTTCCCTCATAAAAGATATCCACTTTTATTTCATTTGTCCCCTGGATGGGTACATAGCTGGACTTTGTCTGTGATGGGACAGTAGAGGTGTTATTGCAGCTTGATGGTGGACACAAGCTGCAGTAGTAAGACGGAGCTCACTGTGTCTTTCTCCCTTTGCAATAATTATTGTTTCGAGCTGCAGCACAAACAAAGCGTCGCTGATCTTGCTGTCTTCAGTCTGCAGCACAACCACACATGAATTCAATTCTTGCTTCTGCAGAAGTGGAAGCTGTAACCGTGCCGGCTTTAATTGCAGCTCGGTGTGAAACGTAAAGTGTTGCAGCTCATGGTGTAGTCTGCCCCTCTCTCGTCCACACTAGCCGACAGGTGTTCTCATGAAATGTGAGCATGCATCGATCAGGACGGATCTGGAGGACTCGAGGGCATCCGACACCGGCCCGCAGATATTTTAACGCCGAGGCTCGAGTTACGGAGGCAGAGGACAAACGAGAGCCGGACTGTCGGTGTCTGAAAGGCCGGGAGAGGGTTGTTAAATTATAGATCCGTGCAGTGAGGAGGGGCCAAGCACTCCAGGGGACGAATTCAATCCCCTGCTATAGACTCCCATCGAAAACCAAGGTCTTTACTCGTCAGCTGGCTCAGCAAATTAAACTTCTTTACAAACGTGCAGCCAGTAGAAATCAACGTCTGAGCTCCTGAGCAGCTGATCTTTTGATGAAATAGTTGCAGAGAGTCTAGATCCTGCAGGAACGTCTGCTCCTCAGGAAGTCATCGATCTAAACTGAAACCAAAAGTGTTTCCTCAACTTCTTAAACTCCCCATGATGGGACATGTAAACCAGGAACCAAACTCTTGAACAAATCACAGGCTGCATATTTCAGGAGGACCTTGAAGAGAAAACTGTCTGTCGTGTGGCTTCATTGTACTTGTAAAGGTGGAATGGGAGATTGAAAATAACAGGACAAAATAGATTTTCGGGGGTTGTTTTTCTGCTTTTGCACATAAGAAAATGCCAAATATCTTAAATAACGTGAAAGAAAAGATGCAATATATCATGAAATGTTTTCATTATTTCTATTTTCTTGGTCAGATTCACATGTTTAACTTGGACTGCATTGGTTTTTCATGTAATATCTCGACTCCCAACATATTAAATGTAATTTTCAGGAGCCTCATTTTTAAACTCTAAAGGGATGCGTTATCTTTCTCTCTTGCTTCTGCCATTTAGTTGATCATGTCCATCCTCTTTACTCTCTCCCTCTTTCTTCTCTACCTGTCGGTATTGTCGTCTGCTGTGCTCCACCTCTCCTCCCTCCATCCTTTTGGAAGTGAAGCTCATTTAACGGTCAGCTGTCAGCTCCGTCTGTCCGTCTGCTTCCTGCAGGTCGCCGCCATCCCTTATTCTTCAGACACTTTGGTCTCTCACGGAGCAGAGTGTTTTCTATTTTTAGAGCAGAATCATGTTGGTGGTTATTAATGTGGAAACATCGACCAAAGCCGGGCTGGGAACAGAAACAACGTGTTGTGGTGCAGCCAGTAGAATACTTTTCACGTTAAAAGTATATGAACATGCAAATGAGTCTCCGCCGGTGTGTAAAGGCCTTAAGTCCCAACGCTGACCTTTGACCTGCTGCAGTTTGATGTGTTTTTCCTGACAGGATTAAAGACCTTTATTTTGAAGCACAGACTCCTTCCTGACGCACTTTAATCCGGTCCGGCTTCAAACCGCACATCCCTCCTGCACGAAGAGCGCCACGTCGCGCTCCTCTCCAGACAGCAGCGGTGAACCCTGACGTTATATTTAGCCTGAGCCCCGTCTGAAGCCTGAATCACGGCACAGTCGAAGGTCAGAGAGGAAGAGGAGGAGGAGGAAGAGGAGGGAGGTGAATGGTGTCACCTCCAGAAACCTGCACGCTGTTGGTCATCCAGGTTATTTATTATGATGCTGCAGCTCATGAAAGAGGAGATAAAAGAAGTCAAATAGATTATTCTAATAAATGGAAGTTTACATGAGTTTGGGATTATACGGTTCTTCCAAACTAGTGTAAAAATACTCCATTACGTGTAAAAGTCCTGTATTCAAAATTCAAAAACTTAAACATTGGAATAAATCACGAGAGAAGTAGAGTCGTTTTCTCATGGACGTCTATACAACCAGAGGAGTCGCCCCCTGGTGGACATTAGAGAGAACGCAGCTTCAACACAGCATTGACTGGACGTTTGTCATCGTGCTGCAGCTCACTCACAGCGAGGCGGAATCAGCAGAAGCTAATTGAGGTCCGTTAGATTAAGTCGAGGCTCCACAGTTTGAGGGTTTATCCTCAGAGTGCATCTGCAAAATCTCTGAGATATAATTCATATAAAAGGCACAGAACCTGAAATACATTGTCCATATTCTCGTGGCTGTGAATCTGCGGATCTAGATAAAGATCTAGATAAAGATCTAGATAAAGATCCTCATTGGTCCACATATTTCTGCTCGTGAATCAAAAAAGTACTGAAGCAAAAGAGATCGTACAAACGTCCTTTGTAATGGAACCCCTTTCCACCGTTTCTCCGTCCCATCAGGCGCTGCTGAAGATGGACTGCCAGGGTCTGGTTGCCAAGCTGGTCCTGGACTTCGTCTTGCTGACCACGGCGGTGGAGGTGGCGTTCCGGTGGAGGGAACTGGCCGAGAAACTCGCTCGAGTGTCCAGACAGCAGATGGAGGCTTACGAGGCTCCGCACCGCGACAAGAACGGACTGCTGGACCATGAGGTGAGAGACCTGGTGTCTTTACGTCCACTGGACTACAAGAACCGCCATTAAATGTGTTTCCTTCCCTTTTCCTTCTCTCTTTGACCCCTTCAGTCCATGTGGAAGCCGGCCTACGACTTCCTCCTGACGTGGGCCGCCCACGTCGGGGACAGCTACCGCGACGTGATCCAGGAGCTCCACCTCGGCCTGGACAAGATGAGGAACCCCATCACCAGAAGGTGGAAGCACCTGACCGGCACGCTGATCCTCGTCAACTGCCTGGACACGCTCCGCGGCGCCGCCTTCTGCCCCACCGGATACGGAGACTTTGCCGTGTGAACGTCTTTTTGTTTAACAGAGTTAAGGTCTTCTGGTCTTGGTGGGAGTTCCTGGAGGAGTCTCTTGGACAGTTCGGGATCTGCACGTCCCGTCTCTTGTTGGGCGTCTTCCATCGCCAGATGTTTGTTCCTCCTGCTTTCTTCTTCATGTCTTTTGTACCGTCTTTGTCTCTTTTATGGCGTATATGTCTTCTCTCTTTTGTGCTTCAGATTTTCACTTCCTGTTTGATCTCGCTCTAATTGATTAGAGTGATTTTGTTCATCTCCCTCAGGACAACATCAGCGACCTCAACCACTGCAGTACACACATGCTCCCCGTCCAAACTCAACTGAACCGTTTGGTGGCACGAAAACAACTCTTCCCTCCTCTTCTGACTCAGTTTTGATTATTTTATTGCAAAAGAAGGCGGAGCAGATTATGAGATAAACGTTACGTCAGTAATGAGCTAGCCCAATGCAGCTAGCCCAATGCTAACTTCACATGTGACTCAGTGTCGTTCATGCAGTAAAGGCTCGCTATGTCTGTTTATGAAGATGTATTTTTTATACTTGGAAAACAATACAGTTTTACCAACAGTGTTATTCTTTCTTTTCTTTTCTTGGTTTGGTTTGGTGAGAAACTCATTTCCATCATATTTCAGTCAAACATCCAAAGTGCATCCAGTATTGTCTAAATTGAATACTGTTGTACAAACACAAGTTTTATCAAAGATGAGATGAAGATGGACCGAAAATGTCTTTCAGAATAATAATCATGCTGTTACGTCACATTTTGCTTCTGTCTTTTGGTTGAAAGTGCAGCATAAATATGAATATGTTCTTGTGTTACATTTTACTGGAAGGTATTAAATTAAATATCAACTGTCAAATTAAATAAGTGACTTGAAACTGTGAAACAAATATCACGTTTTTGTTCAATTTATATTTAAAGAAGCTTTTTGTCTTTTGATTTGTGATCACATATCAGTCGGCTTTGATGCTTTTATTGTTTCATTTCAGTCTTTCATTCTGTGTTCCTTCCTGTTTTGTTTCCATATGTTTTGTGACTGCTGTTCGGAATATGAACACGCTCTGAACAGAAAACGTGCGAGGAGTTTATATATTTATATACACGTTCTGTTTCCGTTCGGATGCGTTCAATAAAACTGAAAATTTAAAACAACTTGTGTGTACCAGAAAGTATGATTTTCATTGAAGTATGTTTGGACATTAAAACACTTTTGGAATATCAAACCCAGAGTTACCCTCTGCTTCCAGTCTTTGTGCTAAGCTACGCTAATCACACACAAACACACGTTTCTTTCAAATAGATTGGCCTTTTCCTTTTTCGGTGACAAATGCTGCAAAGATGCTGAGTTCAGAAGGTTCCTTCGTATAAACATGGAAACGCCACACATGAACATCCAATGCATCTCTTTCCCAGACACACACACACACACACACACACACACACACACACGCGCGCTTTAATTAAAGCAGAGAATTATTCACCCTCGGAGGACGGACCACCTTTCCGCGATGACTCACCCTCCACATTCCTGCTCGTCTCCTGGATACGTCTCCAAACTCAGTATTCATCTTTACAACATGACACTACAAGGGAATACAACAAGCTGCTGTTTCAAACCATCTCACACTGTGTGCAGCAGCGCACACATTCCCTTTGCGTTGTATTCATAGCATCTCCAAACTCTACCAGACGTCTCAACTGCTGTTTCCTTTTCTTATCATGTGACAAGTTTCTGCATGAAAAGCTGAATTTAGAAGATTAATTCAACCAAATCTAGCCAATAACCATGGATAACAATAAAGGAGCTATTAATCAAAAGTTCTCTTTTCTGTCCATCAACTCGGAGAGATGTGAGAGGAAAACATGCTTTCACATACTCGCTCTTTCATTCCTTAATTCGGGGACAAACTGGCCGGCTTTGACAAACGCCAAACAGGTGGCGAGATGAAAAGCTTCGGGACGAGTCGGCCCGTTTCATCACGCTGTTGTCTTCCGGAGCATGAGTGAGCGGAAACAGGCCGGCATGGTTTCACCTGGAGAATGTGAAGGAACATGAAACAGGTGCTTTATCTGCTGTTGTCATGTGGACGCCTCATGAAACCTGCAGTCATGAATTCTCTCTAAAACAATCTTCTTTAGACGCTTTATGAGACGTTCCTTTCGCTCCATCTACCTCCCGTTCGTCTCAGGGTACTTCTACACGCTCTCACTTTTCATCTCCACATCTTCTCCTGCTTTTTGTTGCTTTATTTCAACATATCAACATGTCCGTTCAGATGTGAAATACAAAGGTGTTGACCTGAATTTCCCATGAGTTACTTTCTCTATTCAGTCTCATTATAAGGAGTTCCTTCAGCGTACTTGTGTGATTTCTAATCTCCATATATATATATATATATATATATACATATACATATACACCACTCTGCTCTGCTATACACCAGACTCCATGGCAGTTTCCCCTCTCGTTGCCTCGGTTAAAGGAATCACCTGCTTGTGAAGAAGTCTTGTTTTCTTCTTGTTACCTGAGGAACACATCGGAGGTGAATCAGTGACGGAGGCTCTTGTTTTATGGATGGAAGACTGTGTGGGCGGCGGGCGAGAGGCATCCAGGTGACTTGTTAGAGGGAGAAAGTCAGGTTGTGTGTGTGTGTGTGTGTGTCTGCGCCCTGTTCATCATTGCTCACACACACACTCGTTAGCAGGGAACTCACTGGAGGAGGGCAGAGAGAACATTGGCGAGGTCTTGATGACTCAGGTTGTGTTGCTGTGTGTTTCATTGAACGCTTCTTAAAGGTCCTGCATATCCACGCAGGTGTTTTCATTCATTCTGGTTAATTGGACCTCGCCACAGGTTTGATTTGTGTGTTTGGAGCTCGGTTGGTATTTTGTTGAGGTAATGAGAATGTTCTGCACGGACAGTGAAACCTGCTGAAATGGAGACATTGAATTATGAACATGTTACAGTTACTTCTCCTCGTTAGGATCCGAATGCGTCGTGTTTCCTGGTGTGGCATGAGATCAAATCTAAAAAAGATTACTTCAGCACGCTGTTGATGGTTACTTTCCTCCCACAATGCAATGCACAAAAGAAAGCTGAGAATTAGCTCGCAGTGGGAATGAAAAACGATCTCATGCATTTAAAAAGATTCAGCTGTTTGCTGAGTTTAATTGTTGAGTTTGATAGTAAATGGCATTAAGTCACACATTCCCTGTTGTAAAACGGTTCGTGTGCTGATTTCTTACCGTAAAAGCAACAAACAATCTACAATAAAGATGAATATACATAACAGCTGTTGGTTGCAGATGCAGCAGAGGTAACAGGTGAGTCAGGGAGCTGTCAATCAAGCCCGGTCTGACCACGCCCACAAAGTCATGAGCGGAAGTCTAATCAAACACAGAAGGAAACACCTGTGTGTGCGTGTGGTAAGTATGAGTCACGTTAATGTCCTTTCTCCGGCCTTGGAGAGGTTGATACTCCTCAGAGACCTGGATGAGAAAGCTTCAGCAGCAGGAGCTGAGCTCGCATGTTTGATTGCTTTCACAAAATTGTCTTGAAAATCTAAACGTTCAGGTTTAGTTTGTTGTCACGCAACATTGTGCTGCCATCTAGTGGCGGTTGTTAAAGGATGCTGATGTGTGTTTTTGCTGCATTATTTGCATGAATGTTTGTTTTTCTTACGCAAACGTGCCTTGTAATTTTGAAATTATATTTGCAAAACAATTCTGAAAGTAACTAAACATGAACAGCTACAGTTCCCTGTCGTTCAGATGAACCTGGAGAGCTGGGTTAAAAGTAAATATAATAAATATATTATATATTTTAAATCTGCCCAGATGTGCAAAATGTTACGTTCTCGCACACATGGGTTCCTGACTTTGTCACGGACACAAGTGTTACTATCTCTGCATCCTGCTGTTGATGTGTAGAGACACGGAGTTGTCATATTTCCTCGCGAGGTGTCACAGTTTCAGCAGCTCGTGCAGCCCAGTGCGCAGAGGAAACACAAAAACCAAAACTCTTCAAAATAAAACCATCCTCGCCCTCACCGGGGTGCATCACGCGGTTTCACTGGATAGAAGTCCGATCAGAACAGGAGAGGCTTTTATTTGTTTAGGCTTAAACGGAAGTCTTATTTTGTATTCCTCTGCCTGAACTTGACGCGTCGTCTCATGGCATCATTTAGAGGTTGATCCACGCGTCACACACCATCACTCGTGTGTTACTACATGCAGCCAGCTGCTACGCACTTGGTGGGGGGCGATGGAGAGACATGATATGACATTTGGCCACGCGTAATTTGCGCATTTGGAAAAAGCGGCGGGCGCGAGGAATGCGCCGCTGTGTGATGATTTGACTGCTGCTGTTGGAGTAAGTCCAGGGATGCTGCGGCTTGTCTGGCTGCCGGAGTGCCGCCGCGCAATGCGGGGCTGCGCCCTCCACACTTGCTGAGTAGCGGCGCGGAGCAGGCGTCTCTTGACTCTCAGTTGAATTACGCGCCATGGACCGCTCCTGGGACATTTAAGCATCTCGCCCGTGGGAGTGCGTATCCAGCTCCAAGGCTGCAACATGGGGAACAGTTTGACCAATTTGGGTGCCTTCCAGTCCTTGCACATAGTCATGCTGGGCTTGGACTCTGCGGGCAAAACCACCGTGCTGTACCGGCTGAAATTCAACGAGTTCGTCAACACGGTGCCCACCATCGGCTTCAACACGGAGAGGATCCGGCTGGGCGGAGCGGGGGCCTCCCGGGGTATCAGCTGCCACTTCTGGGACGTCGGGGGCCAGGAGAAGCTGCGGCCCCTGTGGAAGCCCTACAGTCGCTGCACGGACGGCATCGTGTACGTGGTGGACTCCGTGGACGCGGAGAGGCTGGAGGAGGCCCGCACCGAACTGCACAAGATCACCCGCTTCTCGGAGAACCAGGGGACCCCTCTGCTGGTTATCGCCAACAAGCAGGACCTGCCCCGCGCGCTGGATGTCGGGGAGATAGAGCGGCAGCTGGCTCTGTCCGAGCTGAGCCCCTCCACCTCGTACCACGTCCAGCCGGCCTGCGCCATCATAGGAGAGGGGCTGGATGAGGGCATGGACAAGCTGTACGAGATGATAGTGAAGAGGAGGAAGTCACTGAAGCAGAAGAAGAAGAGGCAGTGATGCAGATATTCCTTAGAAATATAGAATTATATAGCAGTTTACGGCATAAATAGCATTATTCATCACCATGTCTCCATGTATGACAGATTTATATGATGCTAGCTGAATGTTATGAAGGGACATGAAGACAGAACTAGATAATCATAATAGGAGTCTCATAAAACAATCATAATAATCTCAAACATCTGGGAAAATCCAGTGATGCTTTGCCTTGTTCAGCAGTTTTAACCCTCCCAGCAGCAGGTTGTGTCTCTGTGAGTGTATGGTTATGAAGAGGACTGTTGCTGCTGCTGCTGCCGTGTTGTGCTGTGCACACACATGACTGTTAGTGCTGCACTGAGTCTGTGAGATGGTGTTACACCAAAGAAGATTCCCCCGAGAAGACAAAGCTCTCCTCCGTTGTTTAGTTACTTGCAACCGTCCCCGACGCTCCGAGGCCAACGAACCTGCAAGCGATTGAGTTGAGACGAGGCCGAGATTACAACCATGACTTTGTTTTTACTTTCTCAGTTTAACTTCGGTTAACTTACACGTTCTAGCACAAGTCCATACGCCAACACAAAGTGTGGATGCACCGATGTGGATGTTTTTCAGCCGATACTGATAATTGCCCACTTCTACCGATAACAACACCGATCATTTCAGGCTTTCGTCTTTTGAAAATCGGTTCATGCACACCTGAGAGTAAGAAAGGATAACGAGCAAAGACGGATGTTTTCATATTCCAAATAGCTCTGACCAAACCAAAACTACTTTACTGTTGTTGTCATGACAAAACAACTTCTGACTCTTCCAATTGTTCATTTCTTGCATAGTACATAAGAAAAAAAATTGTGTTGCAATCACGTTGTCTTCCTCTGAAAACTGTGAAAAAAGTCCAAACCTGCGACGCCATGTTCTTCTTCTTCTTCTTCTTCTTCTTCTTCTTCTTCTTCTTCTTCTTCTTCTTCTTCTTCTTCTTCTTCTTCTTCTTCTTCTTCTTCTTCTTCTTCTTCTTCTTCTTCTTCTTCTTCTTCTTCTTCTTCTTCTTCTTCTTCTTCTTCTTCTTCTTCTTCTTCTTCTTCTTCTTCTTCTTCTTCTTCTTCTTCTTCTTCTTCTTCTTCTTCTTCTTCTTCTGTTGGCGGATCACAAGCCAGCTTTTTAGAGTGAGCAGATGCTGCGCTTGGTAAGTCAATGAAAGCAATTTATTGTCTATAATTTCATTATTGAAATAATATAAATCATGGGCCCGATGCATATTGTGCGTCCTTACAAAATGCTGCATTTGATGCAACAATGTGGCATATATGGCCTCTATGCTCACTTTGCACTTTCTCTCAGAGGAACCTCTCTGATTCGATCTCCTGCAGAAGCCATAGCGGAGCCTTGAGCTCGGCTCGTTTTGTGTCTTACAGAAGTCAGTCGATCTGATTTTGACTGCTCGCCTTGGATCTGTGAACATGTGAACATGTGGCTCTCTTGGTTTTGTCCTTGGTGCAGCGTCATGAAAACGAACAACTAGTTGCTGAATAAGTAGCCAGTGGACACCATGTGTTAGCTCATCGCTGCAGCCGATCAGAGCGGACACAGAGCATGAACAATCTTTCCAGTAGAAAGAAATATGCTACTTGCTGCTAGTTTCCTCTTTTATATTGAAATGTAGATGTTTATTTTATTTGTGCACCAAATATCCATTTCACCGCCATGACGGAGCAACACATGTGTAAATGACAGTATAGTTACATCATTGGCTGCCAAACAAGTGAACGTCCAATGGTGCAAACTATCATTGTGCATTGCACATGACGGGACAAAATGAGATTCTGTTTTTCTTTTAAATCCCAGCATGAATAGTTTTGAGGTCATGTGTTTGTCTTGTGTTTGTCTTGTGTTTGTCTTGTGTTTGTCTTGTGTTTGTCTTGTGTTTGTCACGTGTTTGTCACGCGTTTGTCATCTGTTTGTCTGAGTTGTTGCGAACGCGTTATGAGAGCGTCTTCCTGTTTCAACGATGTCGTGGAACAAACCGACGGGCTGGAACCTGTTGTGCTGCTCCAGACATGACTTCTCCTCCCGCTGAAGGTGTTGAATCCTAAATATTTCCTCCAGTTGAATGATGACCCAAAACCTGTGTGGGGGAGTTTTTAAAATGATTTCATCCAATTAAGTCAGTTCCCAACCGTGATAGTATTAACGGGATGTTCCACCCACATGATTGACAGCTTGCAGACTCGTTGCATTTCGTGTTGACTGACAGGACGGTTGAATGTGTCACATGGGCCGCGTTCACGTCACAACAGAAGAAGAAACGGGTGAAGTCTTGGTGCAAGTTGACTGTGTTTTGGGGTTGATTTGGTCATTTAATATTTAATGTAACAGCCAGCGGGGCAGTTATATTTAGTGTTTATTTTACGTGAACGTGGCATCCTTCTGCAGTAATCAGTCGAGCTGTGTTCAACGTTGCATGACAGCCATCAGACGATGTAAATGATGAGCATAGTGCTGCAGCAAGACCAAACATGTGTTACGTGCCAAAATGGAAAAAAGTATTTTTGGGATTAAACTCTTGGTAATTGAGCGCGTGTTGTCTCTCTAAGCTTTAATCAGGGGGGAAGCAGCATCTCTCAGCTAAGTGTCAGCTGTACATTGTTCTATATTCTACTTTACGACTATATAAAGGGAATTCTTCATGTTAAATTAAATACTGAACCAACCTGCTGAAGCGTGCTGCAACCCTGACTTTGGCTGTCATCACAGAAATGTCAAATTTCACTCGAGGCAGCTTCTCTGCCTCGAAACGAATCATCCAATATCAACAATATCCTGTTTATATTTAACGACGATATTATCTATATGTTCATATTCAACGAAACAGAAAATACATAAATGATCGAATGAATGGAATGAATAAAGAACATGATGGAGTGTAAGATGAACCCAGAACAAATGAAAGGATTGCATGTGACAAAGTAGAACCAGTATTTACACTTATTCCACCTCAGCATTTACTCTATTGACATGTTTATTGATATATTCTTTTTCTAAGTTACTGACTAGATTCTTTCATTGTTATTATTAACTGCTTATTGATAACCTGAGGTGATTTCAGGTGCAGTTATGGAACTATTATGTAATTACTGCTCCCTTATCTGCAAACGTTTCTCAGGATTGGAGAAAAGCGACGATTACAAATGACACTAACAATCGTAAAAATATCACGTAGCCTGACCAGACGTCTTCTCTCACTCCATCAAACAGGTTTTAATTTAACGTACGACTTGATCTCTTACTCTCCTACACATGTGCACACTCTCTTCTCTTCATGGACGGACACGAGATATGATCATCATATTTGAAGATCAGTTATTGTTGCACAAATCATTCCAACAGGTCTGAGGCTGTGATTGGATCACAGCCGGTGATTGAATGTTTGTCAAATCATCTGTCATCGATACATTCTCAGTGGAATTCAAACTTCCATGTTGTCGCTTATTACATGAACTCTAAATATTAACTAGAGGATAAAAGGTTGGAGCAGAAAACGAACAAACTTCCTGAAGTCAAAATACATAATTACTATCAATACTTTTATACTTTGTTTTAATTGGTGGAGTTTAATTCACAGATGCACGTTAACAGGACAGACCGTTGTTCAGTGCTGGCTCAGATAACGAGGCTTACAGTCAAACGCCTGCACTGAAGGTCTCTGAAGGTTCCACACGTCTTCCCTGAAGCAGGTGCGTCCGTGGGTAGAATCTGCTCCGCGTTCATCGGCTGCTGGCAGTGAGCGCTGATCCCAGTGCTTCTATGAAGCGATGGACGTCGCTGAAGGAGTTGTAGAGCGGCACCGGAGCGATCCTGAGCACGCTGGGCTCCCTCATGTCGCACTGAACGACACCAAGAACACAACAGAGTTCATGAACACACAAATACAACGTTTCGCCTTCATGAGAGTACATAAGCTGTGTGAACCTCGTGCTTTCTCTGCAGCTCAGATAACCTGGATTTTAACCTTTTAACCTTTTATATACCTAAAGTTGTGTTTTCTCCATTTTTTTTCTTTCAATCCTGCACATTTTGCTCTAATTATGACGATCAGGGTATTTTTGTGAGATGAAACTGATCTCTTTGATGCATATTGACGTAAAAAGGCGCATCCCGGCCTGTTGTGTTCTTTCTTTTCTCTTACATGTTCATTGTGACCGTTAAGTCAATATGTTTGTAAAAACCTGATGCCATCTGATGCCATGTTGGGTTCTTCTTTCCGATGGTGTTCTTCCATCGCAGCACTCCTCGTGTTGGGGTTAGGGTTGGGGTTGGGGTTAGGGTTGGGGTTGGGGTTGGGGTTAGGGTTGGGGTTAGGGTTGGGGTCAGGGTTAGGGTGCGGTAACACTCGAGTAAAAGCTATTGGATACTCACAGCGACGCCCCTCTTCTCCAGCTCCTGGTACACCTTTCTGATGGGGATGGAGAAGCAGAGCGAGAGCTGACAGCCTCTCTGCTGCGGGTCAGAGGGCGTGATGATGCGGACGTGAGGTCTGAGAGGCTGAGCTGGGTCCTCGGTGTAGTCGTGCTGGATCAGGTACTCCAGGTAGCCCGTCAACAGGAGGGACTTCCTGCGCAGCGCCTGCATACTGGTCATCTTAAACACCTGCAAAGACATTCAATCACGTCTCAAGGAGACGCTTTCATCTGATGTTCATGTCGTTGACGTGCAGTGAACATGTGGGATGACTGCAGTACCTCCAGGCTGGCCTGCAGGGGGCAGACCAGCAGGATGGGCTGGTTGGACAGTCTGAAGCCGTTCACTCCGAGCTGCAGCTCCAACTCTGAGACCACACAAAAGAAACACGGCACCGCTTGTGTTTGAGCCATTTAACAACAGACACGTGGGGAAATATGTCATCAATATTCAGAGTACAGGTCTGAGTATGAACTAATGATCAGTGGCTTCAGAGAGACAAACTAGCATCATGCTGCAGCTGTGTGTCACATACAAACATGAGAATATGATTTCCTTTACCGTTATCCATCAGGAAGCGAGTCTTCAGATCATGACCCCACCATCCCACCAGCCTGTCAAATAATAAATCATCATATTTCCATATTTAGACTTTATGCTGCTCGCTTCAGTCCAAGACAAGACTAACATTTGACTTATGTGTATGCTTATGTATGTCTTTACATAAGTATATACAGTAACAATAAATTAATAAAAAAGAGGAAAATAATGTCAGGTACTCTGTATATTTACTCAAATGTATTTGATTTCATATATATTTCCTTCGTTGCCCGATTCAGTTCATTCTATTATTCATTTCTCTTCATATTTGCACATTTCTATCGTTGTCATATACATTCCTGAGTCTAAGGTTTTGCTTGAGTTGGTTCCTGAATATTATAATATTATTGTATTGTTCTGACGATGAAACCAGCTGACTGAGCTATTTAAACGCTGTGAGGACTCACGCAGGCTTGATGGTGTGTTTGTGCTTCTCGTGGATAAACGCCCCGGCGATTCCTCCAGCGCCTGAGTTTACATACTGTGAGAAGAGTCATCACTGATACATGCACTGTGCAGCCCCCCCCCGGTAACAGAGGCCCCGTCTGCTGACCTTATAGGAGCACCAGCAGGCGAAGTCCACCCCCCAGTCGTGCAGCTTCAGCTCTACGTTTCCCACAGCGTGGGCGCAATCAAAGCCCACATAACAGCCCTGACAGACAGAGAGAGACCGTCATGCTGTTCCCACTGTGATCGAAACATCACATCTAGAGCAGGGGTGTCAAACTCATTTTCACTCTGGGGCCACATCAGCATCACGGTCGTCCTCAAAGGGCCGGTTGTAAATGTAAGACGGTGTAAATGTAACTACTCCGAACATATTTAGTTTAGTTTCCCGGGATATCTGTGACTTCCTCAACACCTACTTAGCAGAAATAGAGGTTCTTTTTTCCATGGTTAATGGCGGACAGTTGAACGGCTTTCAGGGCGATAAGCCACGCCCCCTCTCCGGCATGTCCAATGCGAATGAACACAAAATAGCCCCCAGTGAGACCGGCGGCGCAAATGGCTCATCTCATAATTTCAACCATGGGGATATTTTTATTTTCACATCTAACTTTTAATTTTTGTAAAAAAAAAAAAAAGAAAATCTTTAAAAATCTTTTTTTTTTTTTTTTTGTTTTGCTGGGGGATTCGCGGGCCACATAAAATGATGTGGCGGGCCGGATCCGCCCCGCGTGCCGTATGTTTGACACCCCTGATCTAGAACAAGTCAGTGCAAGCGAAAGAAAACAGTGTTTACATGAAATGTAAATGTAAATGAACAAGTGAAAGTAACAATACAGTAGAAATACTAATTATCAGCATGAAAGGATCATTAATGTATGTAATGCATCACCTGTGTTTGTGTTGCAGCTTGTAACGGGTAACTTAATATATAATTATATCATATTTATGTCTATTTTCCATCCATAATCTGACTCTGCAAAGCAAGCTTCCCTCTGAGATGTAGTGCAGTATAATAGAAATACTCAAGTACAAGTACCTGACAAAGTACTTGAGTACAGCGGGGATAGATTTGGGGTTTGTTACCTTCCTCTGGCCGGCCTCAGTGATGGCGGCCATGTCGAACAGCTGGCCGGTGTAATACTGGACCCCGCTGAACATCACCACAGCGATGGAGTCGCCCTGCTTCTCGATCACCTCCAGGATGTCCTCAGTTCTCAGAGCGTCTTCTCCCTGAGCAGAAGCATCATTTCACCATCCTCCTCAGAGATCACATGCCGATAGGACCACGAAAGACCTTTGTTTCCCCCAAAATGTGTGACAGTAAGGTCTGGACGACGGTGACTGTACCCGTCTGGGGGACAGCGGCAGCATGCTCTCCTGAGGGTCGAACCCTCGCAGCCGGATCTGAGACTCTACAGCAAACTGAGGGTTGAGAGAAGTTCAGAGAAACATTCAGGTCTGCAGGTCTGCGGGTCTACAGGTCTGCAGGTCTGCGGGTCTACAGGTCTGCAGGTCTGCAGGTCTACTCACGTGGTCTGACGGGAAGGCCTTGTCCTCTAGAAGGATTCTGTGCCGAGCTGCTGTGGGTTTGTAGAAGGAAAGCTGCAGAAGAAGGACGTGAAAGGACAGTTGTATTGAATGTGCACAGTGATCAGTGAACCTGCTGTCCTCCCTTTAGGTCTCTGACGTTACCAGGAGAAGATGTAAGTTAACTGTCAGGCCGTTCATCAGCGCCACCTCCTCCGTTTTAGCTCCTGTAAGAAACATTTCACGTTTTATTGTGAGAAAACGCTCATGAAGAAGTGAACTAAAGGCTGTTTCCTAACTGCAGGTTTGTTGAAAGGCCTTCATGTGTACAATAAGCTGCAGGTACACGCCTCCTACCTCCACTCTGTGAACTAAGACGAAGTCTCACCAACAACATCAGCCATGAGGCCCTCGATGTTGTCTTCAGCCCACGCCCAAGGCCGAGAGCCTCCCGTGTGACCATGGACGCCCCTATGGAAAGAGTTTGTTCCATGCGGGTCACTCAACATTCGTCTTCGTTGGTAAAATGTGAATCATGAAGAGGCGTGGCATACGTTTTGGCCCACTTCTCCAGCTCCTCCTCCAGGTACTTCCGGGCCATTTTGGGCTGAAGCCCCAACGAGTTCCCCACGAGGTAGATGCAGTCCTTGGTGCCATCGACCAGCGAGAGATCGGCTGAAACATCGGACGTATCCAAACCCATCTCAGATACTGAACATTCGTATCTTTTAATGTTTGTTTTTTTACTCACAATGAGGCAAATCTGCAATCCGGGGCACCAGGAACTCGTCCCGGAGATGCCTCAGGCTGTCCGCTGTGTCCAGGTACGCAGCCACGTCTGCAGAGGTCGGGCTGCAGCCCAGCGAAGCTGAAACTCGCTCCAGAGTTTCTCTCGGATTGGAGCCAACAAACGGGTCCATTACTGCGGGATGGAGGCTGCAGAGAGAGGAAGTACACCAATAACAACAATATTTAAACTTAAATCATTTATCTAAATGTATGTTTTTGTAAATGTACCCAAATATGATTATATTTCACATCTGAACCTCACGATGTAAGTCACAAAGACATTTCTTTCTTCAAAGGATTGCAATTGTCATCTAAATCTATTTAATTTCTCTCTTTATGTTTTTTATCTCCAGAGAAATGTGTAAATGTGTACAAAGAGCAAACAGGAGGACAATGTTCAAGGGTCCAAAATACCTTCTCCCAATGAAGACACATTTATGAACTCAATAAGCATACCACATCATATTCTGTATCAAACGTGTGTTTGTGAGGGAAGGAAAGTCAAATGTAACCTCGCTTATTTGACTTTAAAACTTCAGTTTTAAGTGTTGTGCATCTATTTAAACAGCAGTGTTCCCTCTGGCTGTGATCTGTCACCTGAATAAAGAGCACAATCTGCCCTCCAGACTTCTCTGCTCCTCACAATAACGACTGTTTTATAAAACCCTGCTTACAATAGTCTACTCTGTATCGAACATCAGTTTACTTTTAAAGGTCTTTACAATCTGTGAGTTCACCTGAATGAACTAAAAAACCTTTAAACTGTTTACCTTAAAGTACAACAACAGGTTCTGCTCTAAATATGCAGAATATTATCTCGTTTTACTCAAACATAATCAACTCAACAGTCATTCTTTCATACAGCAGCATGTGGTGGACTCACTGTTTGCAGATGAGCTTCCTCTCAGAGTGGCGTGAGTCCTCTGCTCTGGAAACACCCTTTGACCTGTTTTCAGCCTCAAGTTAATTATTGTTCTCGTGAACCAAACTTTAGATCGAACGAGCGACGACGTTCCGAATCAGCAGAACAAGTCCTGCAACTCTGCCATCAGACCGATACCTGCCGTGCCAACAGACGAGAGATAGTTCCCCATTTCTGAGCCTTCCCTTTCCTGCAAACCTACTTTTGACCATATATATATGAACTATATATATATATATATAGTTCATATATCTGTTTTTATCTTTAACTTACAAGCTAATAATAATGTAAATGATAAAATAAGGCAGTGGAGCGTTGACGTCACAGCCAGTCTGCCAGCCAGATGTGGAAGGTTCCACTAGATGGCAGCAACATGTTGTATTTACAGAGGCTGTCTGTGCGCGATCAAAGAATTGGATCATTTGTGCTTATTGAGTAATATTTATGTTCAGTGGATTGTTGTTGGTGTTTTGCTTTTAGTTGTGCTGCAGCTTTTAAGGATTTGATTTTAGTGGGTAATCATTGTGATTCATGAGAAATCAAAAGAAAAATTTGGTTTAAAATGAAGTTCTGATTATGATAAATTGCAGGAAACCATATATTGAGTTAATTATGTTATTATATTAAATATTACATATTTTATTGACTTGACATGTGGCAGTATTGTCAACAAAACACAACAGAGTGAACTCAACAGAGCAGAGTGCAAATGGAAATATGAAACCTTTAATTTCTACTTATCAAAAGGGGTAGAACAGTCATTTGTAAGTAAATTGACGTTCGGCTTTGCTTTTATTAGCTTCGGCTAATGTTTTCAGCTAATCGTACCTACGGTGGCCCTGAGAGTTCAATCCACTGAAAATACATGAAGTCAAACTAGGCAACTTTGATTAAAAAAAAACAATTAATTCATGTTACTTAATTTCCTATTTCTCACCGTAAATATGTCCAGGAGAATATTTTATTTTACGTTTCACAACTCTGTATTTCATTTTCTTATATTCAAATGAGTGGGCGTGGTCTTTCTGTTTGCTTCCGCCGGATGGTGATTCTTGGTTTTGGCTGTTCGACTGTTTTCAACATGGCGGCCGGGGGACAACCTTCTCATTTTACAGCTAAATAGAACAATAAAACATGTTTCTACGTTTGAGGCGAGAAATTGACTTTGCAGGAAGACAATATTGATTGATTTTAGATCAACACTGCCTAGTTGGACTGTTAAATTGTCAACTCCCCAAGTCGTACCCATAATGCAACGCGCGGCCGGCTCTCCTGGTCAAGTTAGACAAATTACATACAATCAATACTTCCGGTGAAGCATTAAAAAAAATAAATAAATAAAAGCTCGGTGATGTAATTACGTACGTTGACCACCAGAGGGCCTTTCATGAATTACAACGGTGACATTGTCAAGTTAGACAAATTACATACAACCAATACTTCAGGTTAAATTGTCCAAAATAAAAGCTCAAGATGTGTAATTATTCACATTGACCACCAGAGGGCAGTGTTTACCCATGATTATTGACGCCAGTGATAAAACTGTCACTGCAGTCTGTAAATATAAAATAAATGATGCACACGCATGATCGCCGGGTAATACAATTAGCATTGCATTCAAACTAAAGATTAGCTTGTAATTGATTAGCTAATGTTAGCTACAGCGACGCAAAGTCAGGAAGTGTATATTAAAGTAATATTAGATTTAGAGCATGACTTTTATCGCCCTCTAGTGGCCACAGTCAATAACTACAACGGTGTTATTATCAAGCTGGATAGATTACATACAATCAATACTTCCGGTTAAATCATTCAAAAATAAAAGCTCAAGGGATGTAATTACGCACTTTGACCACCAGAGGGCTCCCATGTGAGTTTATTTGCATGTTTATTTTTGTCAGTTGCTTTTCAATAATCCATAAACTGCAGTGACACTATCCGACCACTAGATGTCAACATTACCCCACAGATCATTTTAATGAGCTTTTTTAATCAAACGTTACATGATTTGTATTTGACAAACACGTTTACAAAGTGCATTCTGTTGTTTAATTAATGTTTTGAATACGTTCATTTTAATGTGATTCAATACATAAAAATTAAGTATAATATTGGCTTCATGTTCACCATTCAAACAAAGGAGAATTATCATAATAGTTGTTGTGAAAAATAAGTTATCTTGTATTCAATCACTCGCATTCTACAATGATTGGTTAACAACTCAGTTCCCGGACTACCGGAAACCTCCCGCAGGGGGGGGAAGTCCTCTACATTCTGCCAAAATAAAAGTCACAACGCTGCCAGAAACAAAATCATTCCGACGCACAGATCCCATCATGGGTTCCTCGGCGGCTGCAGTCTGCGCCACCGGGCATTGAGAATATTTATATGTGTAAAAGTAGGAATAAGAAGTGAATATTGATTTCTGTTTATGGCAGTGAATAACATTGAGATTCTGTAGTTATGATTTTGCCCTCTTGGAACCTGAAACCTCACTGATATTCATCTAAAATAAAAGCATGTGTTGAGGAAGATATCTTAAAATATTCTCATCCTAAAATACTACAATGTAAATATACAAATATATATTTTTAGCTTTCTTTTAAAATAAAATGTTATACTATTTTTTTTTTTAAATATGTTTTTGTTGTTGTTGTGAGACATTTATTATAAGCATGAAATATATATATATTGTGATATAATGATTTTTAATGTAAAAATTGCAATATTCAAAGTAATAACTGCCTTCAGATGTGTCTAAATTGGATATTGTACTGTATGCATAATGTCACTAAAAAGGTAATACTACAGCAAAGTAAATTAATGTATTTCTGCAGCTGTTTTTCAATGCCTCGATTTGTTTTACTTTGAAAGTCTGACAGGCGGAAGTGCTGCACATTCAGACTAACTTGATCTTTTGTTTTGACAAAGTCGTGTCTTATTCTTCAGCGATGTCTTCAAAGATGCCTGCGGAGAAAGAAGGAGATATTTTGTGCTTCTTTATCAACGGGAAAAAGGTGAGTTTCACATCGAACAGTTTGTCGTGTTGTTTTAATAAGTATGTTGAAGTATCCGAGTGCTGCCGGAAGAGCAATAAATCCATAATATGTCACTCTCACTAGCGCCTGGCTGCAGATAGTGACATAAGTTAGGCCACTATCTGCAGCCAGGAGCTCGTGAGCTTATCTATTGAGGTCGAACTTGTTTATCTGCAATAATTAAGCAAATAAAAAGAGTGAAGCAAGGCAGGTGCGTTCATTAAACAGCATGCAATAACATGCAGACAGATGCAAACCATTCACCATGAGACACTTTGTGAACTAGTTCTGAAGTTTTGATGCAGGAAGTTTGAAGTAGAGTTTGTGTTTTTAGAAAGTTTTTTTAATGATTCCAGTCTCTCAAATGTGTTTTATTCTGACTGTATATCATATTTAATCTTTAGTTGCATCTAATTGTTTGTAAGTATTTATTTCTTTGCACATGTATTAGTTTAACTGTTGAAGTTCAGTGTAATAGTTTATACAAAAGCAATAACGGATGAAAGAGTTCCCGTCATTCTCCACAGAAGAGGTAATAACTCTAAAATATACTTTTCAGTGTTTTAGATGTTTGTTATGTCCCAGACAGACTACAGAGGACATGAGCCTCTGTTCAATGTATGACATTCCTCAATCATTTAAACGCATACTAATGAGTCATTTAGATTTGTTTCCCCAACAGTTTTTCTTCAGTGTTGGTGCATAGTTTTGGATAAATGTCAAACTAATGCGAGGTAAAGTAATCTCTGCACACATTGTTGGTCTGTAGTGGAGGCATACCACTTAAAAAAGACATTATATATTATTCTATATAGATGTTATTTTGTGCTAACCCAACGGAGGGAACAGGTGAAATGTTTCTCCTCCTTCCTAAAACAGGTAACCGAGAGCAATGCGGACCCTGAAACCATGCTGCTGTCCTTCCTCAGAGAGAAGCGTATCCTTTAAACATGTTTTTTCATAACGTTACGTTGATGTGAGAGCGCCACCTACAGGTCTCAACACCTCTGGTGACGTCCTTGACTTGTGACGTCAGTGAGGTTAACTGGAACCAAGTACGGCTGCGGCGGCGGAGGCTGCGGGGCGTGCACGGTCATGGTGTCACGCCACCAGCCGGCCACCAAAACCATCACGTATCCTTTCTGATAAACCACAGTCTGGTCCTCAACTGTCCACAGGTATTTGAGGGATTTGGAGTAGATGTCAGCTCTGTGTCCCAGCTTATAAAGTGCACGCCACTGGTTCCCAACCTAGGTAGGATGCTTCATGTGTTAAAGCTGCATTCTCTCTAGTGGCCACCAGGGGGCGACTCCTCTGGTTGTATAGAAGTCTATAGAAAATGACTCTACTTCTCTCTTGATTTATTCCCTCAGTAAACATTGTAAACATGAGTTTATGTCTCAATCTCTAGTTTCAAGTCTTCTTCAATACAGCATGATGTTCATTTAGTACATGATGGTCCATTTAGAGTCACACAGACCATAAAGCAGGGGATGCTTTAGGGCGGGGCTACACCGTGATTGACAGGTCTCAAACAGACCATAAAGCAGGGGATGCTTTAGGGCGGGGCTACACGCTGATTGACAGGTCTCAAACAGACCATAAAGCAGGGGATGCTTTAGGGCGGGGCTACACGCTGATTGACAGGTCTCAAACAGACCATGAAGCAGGGGATGCTTTAGGGCGGGGCTACACGCTGATTGACAGGTCTCAAACAGACCATAAAGCAGGGGATGCTTTAGGGCGGGGCTACACCGTGATTGACAGGTCTCAAACAGACCATAAAGCAGGGGATGCTTTAGGGCGGGGCTACACGCTGATTGACAGGTCTCAAACAGACCATAAAGCAGGGGATGCTTTAGGGCGGGGCTACACGCTGATTGACAGGTCTCAAACAGACCATAAAGCAGGGGATGCTTTAGGGCGGGGCTACACCGTGATTGACAGGTCTCAAACAGACCATAAAGCAGGGGATGCTTTAGGGCGGGGCTACACCGTGATTGACAGGTCTCAAACAGACCATGAAGCAGGGGATGCTTTGTCGGTTCATGGTGTTCTTGGGAGATGAAGGAATGTTTTATCTGCAGGATGTTGAGTGCCACCGTTTCCCTTCACCGTACCGTCAGACATTACTCGGCCAACGCCTGCCTGCTGCCGCTCTGCCAGCTTCACGGAGCCGCCGTCACCACGGTGGAGGGCATCGGCAGCACCAAGACCAGGGTCCACCCTGTGCAGGTCAGGGCTTTTCCTACATTGTTGGATTATTTTGTCCTCCTTATATTTCCGCGTCTCTTTGCGTTAACTTTAATAGTTTGGTGAATCCACATTAAACCATTTAAAACACAGCAGCAGTACACCAGCAGCTCCTTTGTTGTACGTAGTAGAAGTACTGTTTTGTCTTCAAGATCCCTTCAGATGTACAGCCCCCAATTCAACTTCCTGTTAAATGCAGAAACCCAACGAGCTGAAGAGTAAATGTGATTCCAAAGCCGTTTGAAGGGGCCTTAAACTGTGGATGCTGTGTTCGTAGGAGCGAATAGCGAAGGCTCATGGCTCCCAGTGCGGCTTCTGCACTCCAGGGATGGTGATGTCCATGTACGCTCTGCTGAGGAACAAGCCTCAGCCCACCATGGAGGACATCACTCAGGCTCTAGCTGGTTTGTCTGTGATATCTATGCAGTGTAACGTTTAGACGTAACGAGTCCACTCATTCATATGCATGTGGTTATTAAACCCGCCCCTCTGTGTGTGTCGTTGCTGCTCAGGTAATCTGTGCAGGTGCACTGGGTATCGACCCATCGTCGACGGCTGCAGGACCTTCTGTCAGGTACGACGCTCGGCTCCGCAGCCAATAAACAGGGAACACGATAACACACACGGTGATGATTGAAAGCACAACGTGATGATCGGTCAATCCCAACAGGAAGCCGACTGCTGCCAAGCCAGTGGAGGCGGAGACTGTTGCCTCAACGGAGCAGAGCATGTGAGTGATTTGTTATTTGTACGTATTTTTCTTCAAATATGTTCCTTATTTAAATCTTCATCGATCGCTGTGTTTATTTATTTTTCTCGAGAGTTCCTCTCTGTGCCTTTCTTCCCGTACCTTGTAAATAATACCCGCCTCCTCCTCCTCCTCCTCCTCCTCCTCCTCCTCCTCCTCCTCCTCTGACATGTTGTACATGATGCGCTGCAGGAAAAGCCTCAGTTGTTTGACAGAGAAGAGTTTCTTCCTCTGGACCCGACACAGGAGCTCATCTTCCCCCCTGAGCTGATGGTAAGTCCTGAGACACTCGGCACACACGGAGTCATCTGAGGTCTTGTGCCATCAGTGCTGCACTTTCTCCACAGCTGATGGCAGAGGCGGCCAACCCGAAGACGCTCACCTTTCGTGGGGAGAGGATGAGCTGGGTGTCCCCCCCCTCCCTGGAGGAGCTGGTCCAGCTGAAGACCAGCAACCCCAAAGCTCCGCTGGTCCTGGGGAACACCAACATAGGTCCGTGTATTACAGAGAGACAGGCCGGAGTCGCTTGAATGCATTTATAGGAATTCATGCCATCGTCTTCTCATGCATCCAACACTTTAGTTTTAGGGAATGTCCGAGCTTTTCCTTGGAATGTTCCCCTCTTCCTCCGGCTCCGTAATCTTTATTCTTTTCACCTGCAATGGCTCTCTTACCTGATACCTGACTGTAACTAGCTCTGGTCTGCTTTGTGTTCAAGGTCCAGATATAAAGTTCAAAGGGATCCTGCATCCGCTGATAATATCTCCAACCAGAGTCACGGAGCTGTTTCAGGTCACTCAGACACCGGAGGGTGAGGAGCAGACTCCTGGCTTTGTCTTTTTAAAACTCCCCGGCACCAAACCTGCAGCTTTTGGTTGACATGCTGGCTCCCCTCCAGGTGTTTGGGTGGGGGCGGGCTGCAGTCTCACGGAGGTCCGGTCCCTTTTGGAGAAGCTGGTTCCTCAGTTTCCGGAGGAGCGGACCGAACTGTTCCGAGCGCTGAGCCGACAGCTGGGCGACCTGGGAAGCCAGCAGATCCGTAACGTCGCTGTCAGTAGACGTCACAGCTCCACTAACATTAATGTTCAGTAGATGTGTTGATTCCTTCTTTTGCTTTGTTTAGTCTCTCGGGGGCAACATCATGAGTGCGTACCCAAACTCAGACCTCAACCCTGTTTTGGCTGCAGGCAACTGCAAAGTGAGCGTCATTTGTGACGGTAAGCTGCCGTGAACCTCTGCCGCCGTGAACCTCTGCTGCCGTAGATTCACGTGGCGACGCGTTGACTCTTTGAGGTTGTGTCTGAATCCACCAGGAGGAAGACGAGAGCTTCCTCTGAATCAAGACTTCTTTGTGAGCTTTGGGAAAACCATCCTGAAGCCAGAGGAGATCGTTGTTTCCGTCTTCATTCCCTTCTCCAGAAAGGTACTATTCTCTCCGAGCGTGCTCCCTTTACTTCGTAACTGTTTTAAGTGCACGCAGGTGGAACTCCGACAGATGAAACTACATTGTCTGCCCTGCAGGGGGAGTTTGTTGGCGCTTTCCGCCAGGCTCCGAGGAAGGAGAGCTCCTTCCCCACAGTGACCACCGGCATGAGAGTGTTTTTCTCCGAGGGGTCCCGGGTGGTTCAGGATGTCAGTATTTACTACGGAGGAATGGGGCCGACCACCGTTAGCGCCACCAAAACCTGCGCAGCTATCGCCACAAGGTTTATCACCCACACTCTGTCTCAGCTGTGTTTTAGTTTTGCTTGAATCCTTCATTTCTTGCCGTTCATTTCCTTTCTTCTTCTCCGTTTCTGTTTCTTTGTCTTCCTTCTTTTCCATTTGCTCGTGTCCTGCTTTGTCTTTCTTCTGTCCACTTGTCCTCTAACTTAACCCGGCAGCATCTTGATTTTCAGTATAGGCCAAAACATGAATAAATCCAACAACCTGAGAGTGTTTCCTTCAGGCCGTGGGATGATGAGACCCTCAGTCGGGCCTACGACGTCCTCCTGGACGAGTTGGTCCTCCCCCCGTCGGCTCCCGGAGGACAAGTGGAGTTCCGTCGCTCTTTGACTCTCAGCCTCCTCTTCAAATTTAACCTGGAGGTCCTGCAGAAACTTAGAGAAATGGTAAGACACAGATTAAAAACTAGAAACATTGATTAAAGACGCTGTAAGAGGTGTTATGGGAGAGTTTGTGTGCAGAATGTGATTACAGATGAGCTTCCTGAGAAGATGCAGATGCGTCCTTTACCCAGAGAGATCCAACCCAGCCTGCAGGAGTTCCAGGTCAGACAACAGACGAGAAATTAACCGTTTGTGACTTTTCGTCCACCCACAATTCCCGGTAAATAAACGTCACTGCTTCCTCTTCCTCTTCCTCTTCTTCAGCATGTGTCAAAGGACCAGAGCGACCAGGACCCAGTGGGGCGTCCCATCATGCATCGCTCTGCCCTCGGCCACGCCACGGGCGAGGCCGTGTACTGTGACGACATCCCCGCGACAGACGGAGAGCTCTTCCTGGCTCTGGTCACCAGCTCTCGAGCGCACGCTAGCATAACGTGAGGAGACGGGAGTTTGATCTCCGGCGCTCTCTTTCTTTTACTCCACTTCTCGTCTTTGAATCTTTCTCTTTTTATCCGACAGAGGGCTGGACGTCAGCGAGGCTCTGCGGCTTCCCGGCGTCGTCGACGTCGTCACGGCAGAAGACATTCCGGGGCAGAAAGTTCGTAAAATATCAGGTTACGAAGAGGAGCTGCTGGCTGAGACCGAGGTAGAGCGTGAGTGTGTGCATATAGATGGATATAATTCAGCTCTCAGAAGTTATGAATGATGTATTATTATTTAACATGTTGCAACTATATTCGTCAATATATTCTGCAGGACTGTACATTGAAAAGTGATTTCAGGGCTCGTCCTGATTCTGATCTGGGGTTTAACTTGTCTGCAGGTGTCCTGCGTCGGTCAGATGTTATGCGCGGTGGTCGCCGATACGAGGGCCCACGCCAGACGAGGAGCAGCAGCTGTGAAGGTCGGCTACGAGGACCTGCCGGACCCGGTTCTTACCTCAGAGGTCTGTGGAGTCCGGCTCGGCTTTTTCCGTGCGCGTACCACTACCTCAAAGCTGGTTTTGTGCATCATTTCGTCCACGCTGCCGTCTGTTATGATCTGTAAACACCTTCACCAGACGCTTGTGTTTGCCGTGTCCCGCTGTGACAGGAAGCCGTTGAGAAGTCGTCGTTCTTTGAGCCTCGGCTGACGATCGAGAGAGGAAACGTGACGGAAGCCTTTGAAACGGTTGATCAGGTTCACGAAGGTGAACGTCTGTTTTCTGTTCGTAGAACGTGTGGGTTTTATTCACACACTGTGAGAGCAGGTGGTCAAATATCTATTCCTACTCTTGTTACTCATCCCACAGACAACAGAACCAGCTCGTCCAACGTGTTTTCACCTTTTTCTTGTCTATGTTTCCGCAGGAGAGCTTCGAATCGGTGGCCAGGAGCATTTCTACATGGAGACCCAGAGCATGCTGGTCGTTCCTGTAGGCGAGGAGACGGAGTTCCACGCGTACGTCTCCACTCAGTGGCCGACACTGACTCAGGTATTTCGACTAACTCCGTAAATATCTTCTTCTTCTTTTATTTTCGCGATCACAGGGTGTCTGCTTTGTCTCATCTCCTCACTGACTGCAGGACGCAATAGCGGAGACGCTGAGAATCCCGTCCAACAGAGTCACCTGTCACGTCAAAAGGGTGGGCGGCGCTTTCGGCGGGAAGGTCACTAAAACGGCGATACTGGCGTGTGTTACCGCTGTGGCTGCGTGGAAGTAAGGCCCTGTTCACACCTGCCACATTGGCCCCACATGCACCTGTGATCGGATCTCACTTCCCCGCTCTGTACGCAAATAAACACCAACACCGCCTCCGTTTGCAAACACCGGGTCTGTTCCTCAGCGTGTTCAAGGCAAACCAGTTAGACGCACTCGTAACGGATTTAATTCTTCTTTCCCGTTCTTATAATTGTTTCTAAATTTCTGTTCAGGACCAATCGTGCAGTCCGCTGCGTGCTGGAGCGAGGAGAGGACATGTTGATCACAGGAGCCCGTCACCCTGTCCTGGGGAAATACAAAGTAGGACAACTCTCTTCCATTTGAGCGGTTCATCTCAAGGGGCGTCTTTAAACTGGTGTGTGTTTCAGGTCGGTTTCATGAACGACGGGCGCATCGTGGCTGCGGATCTCCAGTACTACGCCAATGCTGGCAACACGGTGGATGACTCTCTCCTGGTGCGTAAACGCGGTGATGTTTATGATGATGATGATGATAAAAAGCATGTTATTGATCGTCTTCTTCTTGCAGGTAACAGAAAAAATCCTTCTTCACATCGACAACGCCTACAACATCCCCAACCTGAGGGGCCACGCTGCCGCCTGCAGGACCAACCTGCCCTCCAACACCGCCTTCAGGGGCTTCGGCGTGCCGCAGGGCCTCGTGGTCGTGGAGAACGTGGTCAGCGACGTGGCCGCGCTGCTGCGGCGCCCTGCGGACCAGGTGATGCATCCCCGCCGTACGCTCGGCCAGTGACGCCGTTGGTATTTGATTTTTTTGAATTCTTCGTCAGATTCGGGAGATCAACATGTACAAGGGGCCGTCGGTCACCCACTACAAGTTTGAGTTCAGCCCGGAGAGCATGCTGCGCTGCTGGGAGGAATGCAAGGCCAAGTCCGACTACGGCGCACGCCGCGCAGCCGTGGACCAGTTCAACCAGCAGAGCCGCTGGAAGAAGAGGGGGATGGCCATCATCCCCATTAAATTTGGGATTGCGTTTTCGGAGGGCTTCATGAATCAGGTCTGTGGGATTCAGTTCGGTCTTTTGTCGACGTTTTGACTCGTGTTTTTTGTGGTTCTTTCCATATATGACTGTGTGCGTGTTTGTGTGTGCAAAAGGCCGCTGCTCTGGTCCACATCTACCAGGACGGCTCTGTTCTGGTCGCTCACGGCGGGGCGGAGATGGGTCAGGGACTCCACACTAAAATGCAACAGGTACTGTGACAAAGCAGCGAGTTCTCTGGATCTACTTTATCTGTAAATGAAGTCTCTGACCCGTTCATTGCCTCCACGAGTCTTTTCATGCGATTTGTTAACAAAAAGACAGAACATTTCTGGTGCTGCCGTCCTTTCAGCTCTGGGTTTGTTTCCTGTTTCCTGTTAGGTGGCGAGTCGGGAGCTTCGTATCCCTCCCTCTAAGATCTACATCAGTGAGACCAGCACCAGCACGGTTCCCAACACCTCCCCCTCTGCTGCCTCCTACGGTACCGACGCCAACGGCATGGCCGTCAAGGTGAAGTCCAGGTCCTGCGTTTTCTGGTGCTTCTTTTTCAGCAATACTACGTTTTGTATTCTGAATTACTACTAATTCTTTCATTCAGGATGCCTGCCAGACTCTGTACCAGCGACTGGAGCCAATCAGGCAGAAGCACCCCAAAGGATCATGGGAGAGTTGGGTAAGATTTGATAAGAAAGGAAAACTTCAATTATCTGGGATTTTCTCTTTTTTTGTGGTACATTTGATAATTTACAGCATTTTAATGAAAGTATTTTGTCAATTTGCACTCAGGCCCAGGCTGCGTTTTTAGAGAAAATCAGTTTATCAGCAACTGGATTCTACAGGTATGCAAGATGTGGAGTCTGGTTTAATTGAATGAGTGCATTTATCGAGACGGTAACGGCCTCCTGTGTGTCCTCAGAGGTCCAGACATGTACATGGACTGGGACAAGAAGGAGGGGCAGCCTTTCGCTTACTTCACGTTCGGAGTGTGTTGCTGCGAGGTGGAGCTGGACTGCCTCACAGGAGACTACAGGGTCCGAGCTGAACCACTTCCTCTGTCATCTCCGTGCTGCACAGAGACATGCTCAGAACTCCTAAAATAATTCTGCTGATGTTGTCTTGTAGACGGTGAGGACGGACATCGTGATGGACATCGGCAGAAGTGTGAACCCGTCAGTGGACATCGGACAGGTGGGTCTCGTCTGAAGAAGAAAAATCTTTTATTGTAAAATTAACCAAAGATGCTAAAATTACTGAAACCAATAAGGGATTAAAAGTCTCTGTTATACATATAATTAACAATAATCCAAAAGGAATCCGACGCAGACAGGCGTGTATTATTTGCATCACTCTGTTCTTTGTCCAAAGAATAAAGTTTACTAATTTGTTTACTGGCTTTTCTTTTTTTGCACTTCCTTTCCTTCCTCCCTGCCCTCCATCTTCTCTCCCCCTTCCTTTCCTGTCTCCTCCCTCCTTCCTCTCAGATTGAAGGAGCGTTCATGCAGGGTTTGGGCCTCTACACCATGGAGGAGTTGAAGTTTTCCCCCTCCGGGCTCCTGTACACTCGCGGCCCGTCTCAGTACAAGATCCCCGCGGTCTGCGACGTGCCGCTTCGCTTCAACGTCTATCTGCTGCCGGACTCCCCCAACCCCCACGCCATCTACTCCTCGAAGGTCAGAGCCCCCGTCCGTTCATCCTTTCTTGTCTCGGACTCCCTCGACTATGCTGTTTGGGTTTGCATCAGTCCATAATGCTTCGGGTGATTTGGCTCCGCAGGGTATTGGAGAACCGGCGCTCTTCCTGGGCAGTTCGGTGTTCTTCGCCATCAAAGACGCCGTGGCTGCAGCTCGCTCCGAGTCCGGGTTAGTCGGCCCGTTTCCCCTCGACAGCCCTGCGACACCGGAGAGGGCGTGTCTGGCTTGTGCCTCCCCGTTCACTCAGAAGGTAAAGATGAAATTTAACTATTTAATTTAATGATTTAATACATGTTAGAGGAAAGTAAAAGATCCTGTTTTTTAATGAAAGGTTAATTGGAAAACTGACTCCTGTGTCTGATATTGTTTATTATCTTTTACCGTTGTTTTTTTTGTGTGTCGGTGTAAACTGTTCTTGTAAAATAAGGCAAACATATAACAATAATACAAACTAAATAATCAACATGATCGCCGTTCATTTATTTTATTTTGTTCCAGATTCCAGCCAGCAAACCAGGATCGTTCAAACCGTGGGCCTGAAACATCTAAGACTGAATCGCTGCTTCTTTCTTTCTATTTGATCAATCGAAAGCTCGACTGTGAACTGAATGTAACTGTTAATGATGTACTCATACACTTATGCAAAACACATTTGTATTGACATTTGAAACAACCAAATTATACTTAATAGCACATGTATTCTTATCACATCCTGCAGCATCAATATTTCAAAAATACACTAATAAATAATTGAGAAGTTATTGAAAACATTAAATATATTCTGTATATTCATTCAGTAGCATTACAGAACCACAAAGAACTGAAGTGTCACTGTACAGCCACACTGCCTGGCAGTCCATAACAGTTGTGGACAGTTATGGACTGCGACAGGAAGTGCTGTTAGTCAGGCGTTAGGCAGGAGGAAGTCAGGAGAGAGTGCTGGTTGAAAACATTTGGGAAATTGATATTAGTATACGTCAACAGTTCAAGCTAAATTGGGGCTTGTGGTCCAACAATGACACGGATTACTGTTTGTTAAATATATAGTTGTGTGAGGTGCTTATCTATGGTTCGTAGATGGCAGTTTAAATTAGAATTGGCAATAAATAAATACAATTAGACTCTCTCAAAATATATAAGCATACACATACACATACAGATAGAAAACAGTAATTCAGTTATATTTAAAAATAAATAAATTGCATTGTAAATCTATCAAATTAAATATTCAGTGATATAGTACAATAAATACAGTCTACTTATGCTTCCTTGCTCCCAGAAACAACAAAAAATATATTGTATATTTTTTATAATATATATGTGTATTTAAAATATATACATATTATTTTATTGTACATTTTTATAATATATATATTTATTTAAAAATATATATTTTATGTTTTGTTTTTGTGGACCGGAAAGCCCCTTTAACTCGCGCATGCGCAGCGGGCGGAGTCTGCGGAAGTCCTGACGGAGAGGTCTTTTGTTTTGGCCGCTGAGAGACTCGACAGTGTAGTTTCATTCACCTGGTTAAATCGGTTTTTATCTGCACTACTTTCGGTGAGTACTCGTATTGTCGCCTTCTCGCTGCTGTATCGCAGCGCAACCTCGGCGCGTAGACGCTAAAATGTCGTTTTGGGGACTGTAAAATAACGTTTTTGGGGGAATGTTAGCTTAGCGTTAGCCACATTGTGGCTAAGCGGCGCATGGTGAGGCCCAGAGCTAACCGCTGCTAATGCTACATTTAGCCAGCTGTAGAGTGGAGAATCCTTGATGATGTCTCTTGTCCTCCACCCCTCACAGATTCACATTAACACTGCTGACGGCGGTTTTATTTCTGCAACATGTTTGATTTATTTAAACTAAAAACACAATAGCTCCATTGTACCACCTCGAGCTGTCTTTTGTCTGTTTTGTCTTCATTTCCGCGTGAGTTGGACATTTTTAAAACCCTCTAATCTGGCTCTGATGACTAAATCAAATACAAAAAAACAAAACAAAATCCATATTGTATAAAGATGGAGATAAAATATTCAGCATATTCCCAAAAAAATCCCAAAAATAAATGGTCTCAAAAATATATATTTAACATTTACATATTTATATATAGGTTACAACTATATTTAATGGCTGATTAAATTCCTTAATAACTGGTAGTTTTTACACATGTACAACATATGTCATATATATATATATATATATATATATATATATATATAAAATTATTTACTTATTGGTTTATTTGATAAGGGACAGTGCACATAAATAAAAGAGGCTATTTTTCACCTGTATGTTACAAAGTCAACCTAAAAACAGAATATAAGATTAAATGTACAAAGTTATGCAACATCATACTGCACTGTCAACTACTTTAAAGAGCATATACACTACATATACTTCTATTTGTCTTCAGGCTTTACTGTTTAAACTTGTGTAAGAATAATTTACAGTCGTGATCTCATGACATGGAGCTCGACCAAGTTACACCCACAGCTGGCATAACTGAAGGGAGCGCTGTGTGTTGTTCACTCGTGTGTAAACATCTGTAATTAAACATGTGTAATTAAACTTCTTCAGAGTGTCTTTTATGAGTAATCAAAAGCAGCAAAAGCCGACGCTAACTGGCCAGCGGTTCAAAACGAGGAAAAGAGGTTTGTGCTGTTTGTCGTGTTTGTCGTCGTATTATTCCTGGAACGTGTTTGTTGTTTACTGATCCAACACGTGCGTCCTGTGCTCCACAGATGAAAAGGAGAGATTTGACCCTACTCAGTTTCAAGAAAGTATCGTACAAGGCTTGAATCAAAGTGGCTCTGATTTGGAAGCGGTCGCTAAGTTCCTCGATGGCACTGGCGGCAAGCTTGACTACCGGCGGTATGCAGAGACGCTCTTTGACATCCTGGTGGCCGGCGGCATGCTGGGTGAGTTAAGAAATGCGTTGTTTACGTGTGCATTCAAGTCTTGCGTTTGCCTGTAAATAAATAGATATTAACACTGTTTTGCTTATGGATAATATTCATATAAATACGATGTAGTTATTGAAGCATGCCGCTGCTGTGTTCTTTTTGCTGATATGGTGGTTTCTCTCTCTCCTGCAGCCCCGGGTGGGACTCTATCCGACGACATGACCCGCACTGAGTTCTGCCTCTTTACGGCACCAGAAGACCTGGAGACCATGCAAGCATATGCTCAGGTAGAAAGCACGAGGACTCCTTTTTACAAGACGTTTGATTTCATGCATGCGTTAAAGGACAGAATTAACTTTTATGTATTTTTCACACCAAAAAACAGGTTTTTAACAAGCTAATCAGGCGCTACAAGTACCTGGAGAAGGGGTTCGAAGAGGAGATCAAGAAGGTGAGTGTCTGTAGTTTGTTTTTAAAAGTGTTAATGAATCTGTAAAGCAGATTGTTTCCAGCTGTAAAAGAGAAAAGTTGAAGCTAAAGCCACACCTGCAGGGTTGTAAACAGTCTCGTCTTTCTGTGCTCTGTAGTTGCTGCTCTTTCTGAAAGGGTTCACAGAGTCCGAGCGCAACAAGCTGGCCATGCTTACGGGCATCCTGCTGGCCAACGGCAACATATCAGCCTCCATCCTTAACAGCCTCTACAACGAGAACCTCGTCAAGGAGGGTGAGGAGACGGCTTCCTTCTCTTTCGGTCCTCCACAAAATGTTTGTTCTGGCTCCGCAGTCGGCACGAGAGACTCTTGTGTTCAGTGAGAGTGACACGACGTGTCTGGTTTTTCTTTAGGAGTGTCTGCAGCCTTCGCTGTCAAGCTCTTCAAGTCGTGGATCCACGAGAAGGACATCAACTCTGTGGCTGGCAGTCTCCGCAAAGTCGGCATGGACAACAGGCTGATGGTAAAGCAACTGTCCTGCACGAGATGTCACATGCGTTTTGTTTTTGTGTCAGTTTCCTCTGCTTTTAACTCTCCACCTAAAAATATCTCCGCCCCCGCAGGAGCTCTTTCCTGCCAACAAACGGAGCTGCGAGCATTTTTCTAAGTACTTCACCGACGCCGGGCTGAAGGAGCTGTCCGACTTCGCCCGCAACCAGCAATCCATCGGCGCCCGCAAGGAGCTGCAGAAGGAGCTGCAGGAGCAGATGTCCCGCGGTGACCCTCAGAAGGAGGTGAAACTGACCACTTCCTCTTGTCCGCAAGCCCAGTTTAAAGTGTCGTTCTGAGTGTTATCGTGTTAAATGTCTCAGTTGGTGAAGGTGTGAATGTCATTGTTCCTGTTTGGGAACAGCGTTCTGTGTTTCACAAACTTCCTCATTATAAACACATTTGTCAGCGTTCAGACGAGGTCATCGCTGCCCAAACTGCATCGTTTGTAAATGACACAGCAGCTCTTAACTCCGGCGCTGTGTGGGTTTTAATAACTTAAGCCCGTCTCCATTTCCCCCTTTTTGACTGACGCTCAGAGACTTTAACTCAGCGCTGTTTTCCTCCCCGTTGGTTCAGATTATCGTCTTCACCAAAGAGGAGATGAAGAAGGCCAACCTCTCGGAGCAGGCCATGATCAGCATCATCTGGACCAGCGTGATGAGCTCCGTGGAGTGGAACAAGAAGGAGGAGCTGGTGACCGAACAAGCCATCAAACTCTTGAAGGTAAACCACACCGCTGGGGTCCTGGAAGTCCTTTACATGCTCTGAATACAGATAAATACTGCTCAGGTTTTATTAAAGCACATAAAGTTTATGGAGTACAACGATGTTTAATCGAGGAATAAAGTGACCGAATTTCGGAGGAACTTTCACGGTCTGAAACTTGTTTTATTTTGGCGGGGTCCACCGTGACGTGGTAGTGCTCGTGTGAAGTTAACTGTTGCTATCACGGAAGGTGTGAAAGTAGCAGAACTCTGTAAAGTACAGCAGGAGGAACGACGACACGCTTTGCAACTTTCTCTCCGCAGCAATACAGCCTTCTTCTGAAAGCCTTCACCTCCCAGGGTCTGTCCGAGCTCAGCCTGCTGCTGAAGATCCAGGAGTACTGCTACGACAACATCCACTTCATGAAGGCCTTCCAGAAGATCGTGGTGCTCCTCTACAAAGGTCTGTGTCCCGAGAACCGGACCGCTCTGCTTTAGGATCACCGGTAATAACTAAACGCGTTGAATGTTTGCCGTTCTCTCCTCCTCGCAGCCGACGTGCTGAGCGAAGAGGCCATACTGAAGTGGTACACCGACACGCACATGGCCAAGGGGAAGAGCGTCTTCCTCGAGCAGATGAAGAAGTTCGTGGAGTGGCTGAAGAACGCCGAGGAAGGTAAGACACCCTGATGCAATGAAGCCGTTTAACAGCAGCTTTAATCGAGCTGTGACGTCTTTAACTCTACAAATACTTAGATTCGATTATTCTTTATTTCATTTAAAAGCTAGTTGGATAGTTTATTCTTTGCTCGAGTACGTTAATAAAAGACGGGGGATTAAAAAACAAAACGTGGAGAAAAATCCACTCTGTTGGAACTGTACGTTTGCCATAAATGCAAATCATAATTAGGAAAATGTAACGAAGAGATGCATGAAGTCTTCACATTGAACACTAATTAGGATGTTAATGCAACAAGTTAACGAAGGATTGATCTGATTCCTCTCTGCAGAGTCTGAGTCTGAGGAAGAGGAGACGGACTAAAGCCTCCGACGCCAGACCAGCTCTTTTCTTCTTCTTCTCAAAGATAGCAGCAGGAGCATCTTTTCCTTTTACCTCCTCTTTCTTCTTCTCCCCCCCCCCCCACACACACACACACGCTTCCGCCACTCTAAGAACTAAACTAAATTTCTAAAGTCCTGATCCGTAAAACGTTTGGTCGTCGTGCCTGACAGTGGAAGCAGAAAGCGATGAATACTCCGCTCCTTCGTTGTTATATTTTGGGTGCCATTGTTGTACTTCCTCTGTAGTTTGGATACGAAACATTCCACGCGACGTCGACGGCCGCTGCTCGTACGATCCGCGACGGCGATTTGGACTTTGCGTTCTTTCGCCGACGAAACTGCGATTTCTACCAACGTTTTTCTTTTACTTCTTCTTCTCCCCTTTTTGACTTTTGCCCGGCTCATGGTTTGGCTGCAGTTGGGTCCTAAACTCCGCCTTCTTTCTTGACTTTCAGGGTATTTACCTGTTGCACGTGTCAGAAGACACGCCCCCTGTTAAATGCCTCGCTAACTGGTTATTATTGGTTTCTACTTTCTTCAATCTGATATGAACCGACTTTTTTTATGAAAATAAAGATTATTGAAATGCTTCCACTGTGTTCTTCTGTTTTGAATGGATCTATTATTCATTGTTATTGGCCATAACTTGCTTCTTAAACTTAACTTTGTAGGAATGTGATGAGTCGACTGTTTTTAAACATTTAATTCTGTTAGAACTCTTTATTTTAGTACAAATAACTTATCGCCATCGGTCTAAAATCACCTGTAGCTGTTAGTGTTCGTTGACAGTAGAAACATTTTGAATGTTTGCAGACAGAAAACAAAAAGACGCTTTGATTTTATTCTCATTTTTATTTGTATTGTACAAAAATACATTTCTCTTCAAGCAGCTTCAGTACTTGCGATGTGCAAAGGACACAAGCGTCCTGTATTCAAGTACACGTTTATACAGTCATGTTACACATTAGGTTAGAGGTAGGCCTTCATAGTTCATATTTAAAACATCGGTCTGAGGTAGTGTGCAACGTTTCCATCCCTGTGCTGCGTCATGAATATCAAGGGATCCCGCATGTAGAAGGTTTAGAGTCTCCAGATGAGTGCAGAAGGCGACCCGATGCACTTTACCAAATGTCAAAAGTGAGTGTGCAACAATGCAAAAGTAAACATTTCACCACGCTGCAAATGTCTGAAACAGCTGAGAGACGGGTGAAGTCGTGTCCCGTTCACTTTGAGGGTTTCCGAATTGGGAAAAGCTTTAAAGGCTGACAGCGTCGCTGAAACCTGACATTTTAGTTATTCATAAGATGATTGATTTCCACCTCTGCGTTCAAGCAGCAATGATTAGGATTTAGAACGGTTTGGATTGTTTAAAGAAGTAAATATCAGGTCCAATAAAATGACTTAATATTTACATAAAGCTCTGAAATCTCCTGAGTTGATCCAAAATAACAAATATGCATGCTGTCTTTCTTCCCGTCGCTGGTTGTTGAAGACATTTCAAAAGCTGCAGGAGATGTACACATTTTGGGCTTTTTGTCGTCGTATTCAATCGCGTCCAGAGTTGTCAGTGTTGCTGCAGTTACAGCCGTCCACCACTAGTCAGTTGATGCTCCTTTAAAGTGCGCCTGAATAATCGCGATACGTCTGACGGCCCTTGAAGGCATCGTTGGAGCCTCAACTGACAGCAACCGCTGCAGGAGCTGCTCTTCAGTTTACT
This sequence comes from Lycodopsis pacificus, assembly GCA_028022725.1. Taxonomy (NCBI): domain Eukaryota; kingdom Metazoa; phylum Chordata; class Actinopteri; order Perciformes; family Zoarcidae; genus Lycodopsis; species Lycodopsis pacificus. The sequence continues at coordinate 1,951,324 of CM051711.1, forward strand.
TCATGTGGGTTTTTTTAGGGTGTGTGTGTGGGGGGGGGGGGGGTAGTTTGTACTATTTGTGGTATCAAAATAGCCCCCCGTCAGGTGCAACTTTACACGTGATGAACTCAGGTTACAGCTCAACCAAAACACAGCGACGTGAACAGAAAGTGCTTTTCAGTGTTAATTTTTTTTCTCTCGTCCCAAAATAAATATATTTGTATATGTGTGTGTGTGTGTGTGTGTGTGTGTGTGTGTGTGTGTGTGTATATATATATATATATATATGTACATCAACATGTAAACAGCATGAAGGCGGACTCCCCCGTCTGTCCGCTGCCGCTTCGCTTCACACAGCAGACGAGTGCTTCCCTCCATCTCTGAGCTGTGGAGGCAAAGAGACGGTCATTTTTACCACAGACAAGAGTAGTGAATGCACCACGAGATGAATCCTAATAACACTCATTTTTAGCCCCCAATTTCAATTATTTATTGATTTATTCAATTGTAAACAATGTATTTAAAGTCTGCTTTAATATATTACTATTGTTTACAACTCAGTAAAATGACTTTAAATCTATGAAACCAGGTTGGTTTGTATCAGGAAGAGATTTGACGATGAGACAAATGTAATGGTGAAAATACACTTTTACATAATAGTGACATCATATTTATTTATCTATAACTGCAAGATGTGCAGGCAGACTTCTGTAAACACTTCTAATCCACAACACGTGTGTAAAGGATATAACTGATCAGTCTTTAAATATGAATAATATTTGCAGCACTTTTCCGTAAACGTGTTGCTTTGTAGTTTCTTTTCATCCCTTTTAAAGCTACTTTTTCGTCTACAAACTCTTTCTGCTGTCATGTTCACCTTCACCAAACCACAGTAATCCACTGGTTTTGACCTGAACACCACCTGGAATTCTATTTCCATTATAGAGAGGATGCGGCCTGCACATTACGCTGCGTAAAAAACAGCCCCGAGCATTGTGCAATGCACGAGACACCATGTCAGATGTCACCCTGGAGCAACAGGTGCAAGAGGCCGCTCACCAGTTTCCTCTGGTTGCTGAGGCAGAAAGTGCAGATGGGCCGCAGCGAGGGCGCGCTGAGCGCCGCGGCGCCGTGCAGGATGCTTGGGTAGCCGAGGCACGGTTGTCCGTCCCGGCAGTCCTCCCCGAGCAGCAGCACGTTGGCCAGGTGTGAGATGTAGCTGGAGGCCAGGCGCAGCGTCTCTATCTTGGAGAGCTTCCTGTCGACGGGCTCGGTGGGAATGAGCGTGCGGAGCGCCGTGAAGGCCGTGTTTACGCTGTGCGTCCTGTCCCGCTCCCGCGCGTTTGCTGCCTGCCTCTGTTTGCTCGCACCGGCGACGCACGCGTCTCCGCCGCTGCCGCGTCTCCGCCTCCTCCTCCGTCTGCCCCTCCGGGAGCCGTCTCCGGCCTCCTCCGATGCCAGCTCCCCGTGGGGGCTGCAGTCTCTGCTGGACTTCCCGTCGGAGCTGTCGCTGCCGCTGTCCAGGTCGTCCAGGTCGGAGGCGAAGCCGTCGGGCTGCGCGCTGCGCTCGCTGCCGGTGGACCTCATCCTGGCTCTGCTCTGGTCGGACTGGATCTGCTGGGGCCGTGCGCGCGGGCGGCTGCACATCACCTTATCCTGAGGGTGAAAATAGCACCGGGTGGCCGAGCAGCTGCCGCCGATCCGGTGACCGAGGGGGTTCGCGCCGTGCGGCCCCCCGCCGGATCGGCATACCAATGCTAATAAATGACGGCTGCTTTCTGGGTCGCAGCCCTCTGCGGAAAAGGGAAGACAGGTGGAGCCTAAAGGGAGGAGGGGAGGAGGGGGCACCTGTTGTGGTCTGGAGCAGCAGGTTTAAATTAGGCTCCCCTGATATGGGGCTGCCTTCAAGGCCAATTTCACTTCAGAAATATTGATATTCAGGCTTCATAGCCAATATTCAGTGTTACATAAAAACAACAAACTCCTCATGCAGGAATTTATTAAATGTGTTAAATAGTTCAAAATAGTTCAAAACACTTCTCTTTCAATGCATTTGCTAAAACACTTAAAACAAATAAAGTACATGTTGTGCTTCACCTTCTTTCATCAATAGTGCAGTTTAAATAAACAGAAATGTAAAAATGTGCACCAGAAACGTTCAACTCATTTCACCAGAGCAGAAGAAAATAAAACAATTTGATAAAATATTTTTAGCAATGACCTCTGCTGACTGCTGCCCTCAACTCAATATGTATTCTACTCATTGTATTCTTAGAAAAACTGTATTTTATGATATTTGTCTTTTTTTAATATATATATATATATAGAAAATGTTTGTGTCCTCATTCAAAGTTTACAAATTCGATTTTTGTATTTTATTTTAATAGACATTCAAACTGGTACGACAGCTACTTTATTCTTCAAATTACTAAATACTAAATGTTGGAATGCAGGACTTAAAGCAGTATTTGTACACGATGTATTACTTCAGTACTTCTTCTTCTTCATCAAGAAAATGCTGACGTTTAATGAACAGTCACTTTAATTATTCCAGTGAAGCCAGTGCTCCTTCAGCACAAATTAAATCACAAATATTTCATAATATTTCACAGTTTAATAACTAATACCTGTGTGTGTGTGTGTGTGTGTGTGTGTGTGTGTGTGTGTGTGTGTGTGTGTGTGTGTGTGTGTGCGCTTCCAGCCTGTTGACGTCCAGGATGGAGGGTCACTTTGCTGCCATTGAGTGAACAGTCCAGGTGGAACGTCCCGTCCAGAGTGCCCACCAGGATGGACCCCCCCCCCCCCCCCCCTCTTGCCCAGTGCCATCTTTGGGGGTGGATATAAATATCTGTGAACGGACGATGCCTTGTGTGCGTTGCTGCAAAAGCTCATAGCCTCCTTCACTTCAGGTTGTTTATTTCATTTCAATCACATCATGGACTTAAAACTGAAACATGTTGACGTTCTCTCAAGTTCATCTGCATTATTGTGCAGTTTTTATGTTCTTGGTATCGTTGTTTCGCCACCAGAGGGCAGTAAAACCCTAATGATCAGTTCTAGAAGGTTGTTTTTTCTTTTCTCCCCACAGGATACGGACTCATCTCTTGAAGTCTTCCTTCAGGGTTAAGCTTGAAACAGGAACAGATTCAGCAGATAAATATCGTCCAGGCAAAAGTCAAATGTGTCTCTGCTGCTGCCCTCTCCAACCCCCCCCCCCAAAAAACCCTGAGGGAACTTCTGCACACTGAATCTCCTAAACAAAATTGTTATAAAACATTTTAAACATTGATCTTAAAGTCTCAAACTGGAACTTGTCGTCTGACTTTTTCCAACCAATCCTGGCAGATTATTAGTGCTTCAGCTAAAAAGAAACCTGAAAACCTTTAAAGGATATTTATTTGTTTTCTTACAAAACAACCAATAAACAATGCCTTAATGAGAGAGAACAGATAATACAGTGATTAAGATATATACACCAAGAAATATGCGACAATATAAAACAACCAAATAAATAAATACTCATCCAGAGGTTTGGGTTTGTGTCGTAGCATTTCAAAATGTTCCCCAATAATAACAGCTGCTTGTAACGTCCTGATCAGTAACTTTATGTTTCATGTACACAATAAGAAGTATAGTGTTACAGACTTTCATAATGTTGTGAAATGATTTCCTGTCTGCAGAATGTGTAGCTCTACAACAACAAGTCACTGTCTCATTAGCCTAGCTTAGCACAAAGACTGGAAGCAGGGGGAAACCGTTAGCCTATCTGTGACGGCGGAGGCAGTATTGTAGTGTTTCTGCATAAATATGCACTCAAGAAGCCGGATTACTGCAGATGCTTAGCAGAGAACAAATAAATAGTTTGTCCAGAAGCAAGTGCAGTTGTATAACTGCTGTTAATATTCTTTTGCATGCTGTCAAGCTGTAGAAAGCTAAACTCCCGCTGCTTTGAGTGGTTTTGCTGAGTTTGTTTCCCGGTGGAGAGAACCTTTCCTTCGTGCCGGCGCTCTGCTCTGATGGCTCCGTTGCATCGGCGCTGCTTTCACTCTGACTCTGTGGCGTCTGTTTGGCTGTGAGCGCGTCTCAACCTCGGCCAATAGGGAGCTGAAAACACAGATCCACACTGAAAACCAACAAGAACCAATGTAGCAAAGAGGAGTAGTTTCCTTCTTTGACTTTCGTGACAAAAAGGAGTCCTTGAGGCTCAATTTCGGCACGTTAAAAGATGTTCAGACCTCGATGTCACTTCTAACAAGTGAAAACTAGAAAACATTTGCAGGCTGTACTTGTCTTTTGAGTTTAAGAGATTGGAAGTCATTGAAAAGTCCTAAATACTCAAATAACCCGACCTTCTTACCCTTCTGGAGCAAAGAGATCCGCTCCGACAAGCGCAGACGTTTGGTCGGACACATCGGCTGCCGTACAGACACTTGTGTTCACAGTGAGCTGAGGAGTGACACAACGACAGACACGGACAAGAGACAAACGCCTCCGTTCAGTTTGGAAAACAGCGGGGTATTCGCGAAGCGCGTCATTTTCTCGTTTGGCCGGGACACTCACGGATCTGACACAGCGTGCCGTGCCAGCCCGGCGTGCAGTGGCAGGCGTTGGCTCCCACACACTCCCCTCCGTTCAGACACTGCTGCAGGCAGCGGGCTGCGAGGCGACACACGGATCAACGCGTTAGAGCTGCACTCGAGGACTTGGACAAGCAAAAGCATGGTCAAGCAAAAGCTTGACCTGGCCTTGTGAAGCCGCACACACTGGATATATTTCACTATCAGGTCTGTGATGAGAGAACGCTTTGAGAGAGTAGAGAGTAACCGGTCAGTTTAAGATGAAATTCTACTTCAACAGGTGTCGTTTGTAATGTCCAGACTTCAGGACTTCATGTGTTGTTCCCTTCAGTAAGGCATGAATACTTCAGTTCCTCTGTTTTTCAGTCTTTTTGAGTGATCTGCTCAGCGGCTGGTTTGATTTTAATTACGTTGGAGAAGCCGTAAAACAGGAAGTGACGACAGCAAAAGAGGTAGAAAGGAAAGCAAATGCTGTGCAACACCGTGGAGATGTGCAGCTGCCTCCTGGTAGAGGACAGCCCCTCTATGAGCCTGATGAAGAGCCTGATGAAGAGCCTGTTGAAACTCCGCGTAGCAGACTGTTCCTGCTTCAGTTTGGTGAGTTTTACAGTAAAGGGACGTAGTTATCAAGCAAATATTCTCTAATTACAGCTGCTCACGTGAGAGGATTTGCTGTTTTTCTCCGTTTTATTTAACTGTCTGTATGTTTTCATTGTTAGTTTCACTGTTGGGTGATCTCATGATTAATCTTTCTCGTTTTCTTTTTTGCCTCAACTTATGAGTTTGAGTGTTTGTTGGCTGGATAGTTTCTGGACAACACTGGGGGACAGGCTGTCAGGCATTTGCACTGATGCATCATGGGAGCTAACAGGTCCAGTGTGTTGTAAATGTAAAAACATCTGTACGGGACGCGATTCCCGCGTCACGGCACTTACGTCTATCACATCTGTTTCCTCGCCAACCCGACGGACAATCGCACGCATCTGGGCTGACACACCTGCCGCCGTTCATACACATGGGCTCACACACACCTGCAGAGAGAGAGAGAGAGAGAGAGAGAACATATTCAGCTTATTGATAAAAGAAAGATAAAGAGACGGAAGGTTAAAGGACATCATGATGGCAAAGCCAGAAAAGGATGAAGAGGATAAGATGTGAGGAAGGAAGGAGAAATAAGAGGATGCACCGGTGGTGAGAGAAGGAAATAAATGAGTCAAACGAGTGACGATGAGGAGGAAGAAGGACTGACTTTTCTCGCATCTCCTCCCGGTGTATCCCTGCAGACAGGAGCAGACGTTGTTCCTTATGCACAGACCGCCGTTCTTACAGGGAGGACTGCAGACGGCTGGAGGAAAAAGAACAAAGAAAATCCTAAAAGCAACCACGAGACAACTGCTCATTGACTCATTGATGGCTGAAGTCGTACCATTCTGACACTGTGCGCCGTAGAAACCGCGAGGACACTCGCAGATGTTCGGCCGAGTGCACGAACCTCCGTTGAGGCAGACGGGAGAGCAGAGAGCTGCAGGGGGGAGACGACGACGTCAGCGTTACAGAGGTGAGGACACACACACACACACACACACACACACACACACCCACCTGTCTCACAGGACGGTCCGCTCCAGCCTGTAAGACACATGCACTCGTCTGGAGACGCACACTGGCCTCCGTTGTGACAGTGACGGCTGCACACCACTACGACGAAAACAACATCCATCACAGGCTGGTAACAGAAATCACCTTTTTGTTTTTTAAAGCACAGAAACTGAAGCGACTGCGAACTCACTGGTCTCACATCGAGGTCCGACAAACCCATAAGGACACGAACAAGTCTGCAGCCCCACACAGCTGCCGCCGTTCTCACATGGGGACCTGCACAGAGCTGCAGAGAGGCACTTCATGTATTATAGTTCATTCATAATGTGAATGAACAAATTGAAGAAAATCAAGACCATTCATATGTGATGTTATTGGAAGATGCATCGCTGTTAATAGACGTTTTTGCTGATGGTAAAAACCAGACACTTGTAACTGGATTAAAGCTACTATGTGGAACTTTAACTGGTTATGAAACGGTCTCAGTTTAAAACTGATTCCTCTGTTTGACCTCCATAAGTCAAAGCAGGGCAGCCTGTCGGACCCTGCTGAGGACTCTGGTGCTCGGAGACACGACCGCTTTACCTTCCTGGCAGCTTTCTCCATGAAACCCTCGGAGACAGTGACACACACCCGGAGCAACGCAGACGCCCCCGTTCACACAGTCCGGCTCGCAGATTGCTGAGAAAATGTGGGTCACAAACAAGCAAAATAAGAATACATAAACAGCTATAATAATTCATGGAAGCCACTTATTTGTTTACCTGTCTGACAGTCGAATCCGGTGTAGCCGGGTTTGCAGCGGCACGTGTTGGGCGCAGCACACTCCATGTTCCTTCCACACATATGCCTGCAAACAGCTGGATAAACAGACAGATGTTTACCTTAAATGAATGTGTTCTTATCTTTAAAGGAGGGATGAAGGCACAGGGAGCCGTACCTCTGCATGCTCGTCCGTCTCCAGTGTATCCTCCGGGACACCGCCCACAGTGGAAACCCTCGTCCGCGGTTGGTTCACAGGGGACACCGGCAAAACACGGCCGGTCGGCGCAGGTCGTCGCGTGTTTGTCCGCCGCCGTGCCGCTCCTCTCCGCTGCCTGGATGGAGGAAGCTCTTCGTAGCGGGGAGCTGTACGCCGTCTTGCTCGGCGTCGTGAAGGTCAATGCAGGCAACGTCTCCGGTTCTTCAGATCCAGGCTCGGCCTCATCTCCATCAGCGGAGGACTCTGACTCAGGGAGCGAGTACGACAGAGCGGCGAGGGCCGCTGTAAGAGGGAAGGCAGGTCTCGGAGGGGTCCGGGGTTTGGCGTGGGTGGACAACAGGTGGTTGAGCTTGGGCTGGGGGGTCTGTCTGGTCTGCGTCCCTTTGCCAGACTGAGTGGATAGGTGAGGAGCAGGCGGCTTCGCAGGTGTGGCACCAGTGAATGCTGCTTCAGACTGCTGGGAGATGATCACAGAATGAAGGACGTTCATGTCTACAGATCAAGACGACGCACGGCACCAAAACTCACCTCGGAGGACGTCGCATGAGGAACAAAGGCCCTGGAGATAGCCGCGCTAGATCTGCCGTACGTCCTGAGGTTGGTAGTGTGGCGGGGGTTGTGGGTGTTTGCAGTGACGTGGAGGGCACCGATCGACGTTCTAGGGACATCTCTGGAGACGGTGACCGCCTCTCTCCTCCCGGTCCCGCCGCCCCTCCCTGAGGTGGGAACCCGGCGTGGCGCGTTGTCTCGGTTGTCTCTGGTGACAGCCCAGGACAGGTGTTTGACGCCGTGCCTGCTGGGCAGGTTGGGCAAGTGGAGCTGAGAGACTTGGCTGCTGCTTCCCTGCGGGGATCGGATGGTCTTGCCGAGCGTCTGCTGCTGAGGAAGGTGATTGGATGCTGAGGAAAGACAGCAGGGTTCAGGACCACAGTAAAGGAGTATCGGTATCAGGACCCCTCCCCCCCCGCTGGAAAATAACTTCTCCTGTTCAAACTTTGCGGCCGGGAGCTGATCCAAGAATCAAAGCACCAAAATGTGGTTATTACATCCAGGCAGTCTCCAACCAGTTAGTGATTCATCTGCTGCAATAAATGACATTCATTCCAACCAAAAAACTACATAAAACATCAGGGGACCAGAACTAAATAAAAGTAGCCCACGATGTTTGGAGGGATTTGCCATTACTGACAGATGTTTTCATCTGGATCCTTTGTATTTAATCCTGCATGTTGATATCCATGCTTGCGTTCTGTGATTATGCCAATAGAGATGTCACAAGTAGGAGTCAGAGCTGCCGTCTATTTGCTCAATGAAATGTTCAGACGGACGTTACCTTCCTTGGCGTTCTTCACGCAGACGCGTCCGTTGCCGTAAAGGCCGGGCGGGCAACGGGCGCAGACGTATCCGACATGTGGCGGCCTGCGGTTGATGCACTGAACGCCGGGGAAGCAGGGCCTGCTGGCACACGTAGCCGACACATTCACAGCCGGAGACGGGCCAGATCCTGAGAGACACAAACTGTGGTCAGTGCTCGATACGAGCTGGATCAACGGCCCCAATAGGTCCTCCTAAGCATCCTTTAGTAAGTTTTTAAATGCTGTTAAGTTAGCTCAGGAGAGTCCACTACAAACCATGACCTTTTTAAATCGGTAGACATTGTTGGAAGCCGTACCTGAAGCTGGTTTGCCACTTCCTGGCGGCTGGGCGGGAGTGGACATCTTTGCAATAGTGTTGCCAACTCGTGAGATGTTCTTGAAAGTGTCTGTGTCGGTGGTGGATGGGTTGAGTTTAATTCCTTGGCTTTCTCTCAAAGCATCATTCTTTATTTGGGAAACGGTTGGCGTACCCGCCGTGATGCTGATGTTACTTTCCGCCGTAGTGAACGCTGGGTTCAGGCTCATCCCTGGAATGCGTCTCAGAGCGGTGGTCTTACTTGGGGACCGGTTAGGGTCAGTCCTTGGAATGGTCTCCCTCGCCTCAGCCCTCGTCTGCGGTGAGCCACTTGAGGTCTTCTGGAAAGTGTCTGTCTTTATTTCGGGTGGTTGCAGCAGAACATGTGGTGTCGTGTAGACCGTGGTACGAGGAGCAGATGTGGTAGAGACGGGGGCGACTGCTGTATGAAGAAGAACAGATTATATTTTGTACTGCCACATAAAGACTTTATCTGATGCTCTGGAACTACGTCCCCTGTCCACATTGCGATGAACCAACAGCAAAGGATTGAAGAATATACTGTAGCCTGGACGGGTCGAAAGGTTGTTCTCTAAGAAAGACAGGCGCTCAGCAAGAGACCGGACTTTGGAACGAGTCTGTGTAAAGATCTCAGCGAGGCATGAGCACCAGTCACTCACAGCCTATTAACACATTTACAAGCCAGGAGCGGAGCAGGAAACACTCAGTGGTTGGCAGCAAGTCGAGCAAACCTGCCTCTGAATCGTCCTGCGTTACCTCGGCCGACATTTCTTCTTTACAGATTACATCACGAGACTTTTGAATCCACTTCTCCGACATCTTGTGACTCGACTTTCCTCATCTGAACTTTTTCAGAGCCGAGTTGACTTCTGTTCTCACCCTGAAAACAAGTTATGCATCTTTGCTCAACAGTAAGCCTCAACTCAAAGCGTATCAGCTGCCATCTGGTTTCCATTCCACACAAGCACTTTAACCCCGCGATGAACAAATGCACCGTCACGTTCTGGACAGTTAGCACATGCTCTTATCCAAAGTGATTGTACAACCGCTTGAAATATTTGCATGCAAATTGTCCCACAGAAAAAGATTTCACTTTTTAAATTTTGCAAGACCTCAGAACGACTTCAGAATTGCTGCAACATTTCAAAGAACGGCAGCATCTGCTGAACTCATGTTACGCCGGCTGATGCGATCCAGGTTTGAGGGCCTGAGCTATGTCATCATGTATAACGGGTCTCGTATGTGTGCACTTTAAAATCTTCTGTAAAAATGATTATCAGTAGTGTTAAACAATGTTTTTTGCAATTTATTAAAACAAATGTTCATTAAAACTGAGTGAAATATCTCACGTATTTAAAAATGCATCTGTTCAGTTCTCATTTTATTCACATCTAACGATCAGACTATGCTCTTTGGCCAACAGATGATTTTGCAAACCTGAAACTGAATATCTTTTAAACCATGGAATGATTCAGTGCCTTGCTCAAGGGTACTTTGACAGGATGCAGTATATTGTTTTTTATGCCCACAACTGCTGCTGTTTAACGGAGAACATTGTCTGAGCTGCTGTCCTTTTAAACAGCTGAAACGTGTTCTCTGTATTCTCATTCTCACCTGTGCATATTGTCCCATTTCCCAGCATGCCTTTGGGGCACGAGCCGCAGCTATAGGAGCCAAAGCTGTTGAAGCACGGGACTCCTTGGAAACACGGCTTCCTCTCACACTCGTTGACGTCGTCCAGGCATGCGACACCTGCCGAACACACGGTAAGATGTTTCCACGATCATCAACTGAACATGCGATGCCGCTTTTAACGACTTTTACTGACATCTCACCTTTCAACCCCGCAGGACACTCGCATCTGTACCCGCCGGCGGTGGCGATGCAGTCGCCGGCTGCGCACGGAGCCGACCGGCATTCGTCCACATCCTGGTCGCAGAGGTCGCCCTGCTTCCCCTCGGGACATACGCACAGGTGCTTCCCGCTTCCAGCGGGGAAATGAACGTCCGTCACACACGTCCCGCCGTTCTGACACCCACACGGCACCACGGCCATCTGTATTACAGGTGGAACAGAGGGACGGCTCAGGTAGGTCCTGTTTCTATTGAAATAATCTCTAACAATCAGCATTGGACTCTTCTCGAGAGTTACTAAGCACCTAGACAGTCGTTAGACACTTAAAAGACCGTCCTGGCTAAATAAAGGTTCAATCAATAAGTTATATCTCTCCAACTCTACCTCCACAGTGAAGGAGCTCTGGGCGTCGCACTCGTCCGACAGCGTGAAGCGAACGGTCTGCCGTCCCTCCTCCTCAGGAAGCGACGGGACCCTCCAGATAAGGAGGCCGGCAGGGGAGAGGAGGGCCCCCCTCGGCCCCTCCTCCAGCTGGAAGAGGAGGGCCGAGCCCTCGGGGTCCGATGCCGCAAACTGGAAGACAAAGTTCTCCCCGCCGAATGTCCGCAGGTCGCTTTGAGGCTGGTGGAAGGCCGGCGGCTCGTTGACTGAAGACAGAGGAGGAAACTCTTGAGAAACTTAAGTGAGTGTTCGCAACGCAACTAGCTCTTTGTCAGTTATTCTTATTCGCCGTTACGTCTACAAGTCTTCGTGTTTTGGTTCCTGTCCTCAAATGAACTCTTACAAGAGAGCTCGGTTTGGCTAAAACATTCCCGCAGGCCGTGTCCTGGAAGGATCGTTGTAAACACGCATGTTTCCAGCTTTCTCTTCTCACTGAGATCATGTATCATCCGCCTACTGAGATCACTCCCTCCAAACAGATGTTTAAAAGAAGGAAATAATCCCAGGAAACACCTGCTCAGCATGACTGATAAGAAATCTAGAAACATGTCTGGCGTTAATAATAATGTTTCAAGACCAATCAAATCAAGAGGAACCATTTCAACCCACTGGGAGGATTATTCCCAGTGTCAGTCTGTGTAGCTGTGGTGCTCAACCGTGTGATCCCCCCCCCCCCCTGGCTAAGCGACAGGTCAGGGCATGCTGGGAAACCTAAACCTCCGCTCCTTTGATCCGCTAATGAGGACAAACGTGACCAAAGCGGGAACAGAAAGATAAATACTGTTCTTCCTGCTAGTCATCATTAGCGGGCTGCAAGCTGAGTCGAAAACACGTCCTGGAGGAACAATGTTGTCTGAAACACATCACTGCTGGTGGAGCATTAAGAATTGTCTTATCTTTACTCAACACAGGCAAAGAATACACGTAAACATGACGATACAACTTTACCAAAAGAGTTTAATGTTTACTTACCAGGACCCCAAACATAAAGTTTAAAGGAGTAAATATTAAATAAATGCTGAGTGGCTAATTTTGGGTGTTGGTCCATGAACTTGCAACATGTGGACAAAATAAAAACACTTTGTCATTACAGAATGTACTTATTGATGATTGCTCAACATGTTTTAGGAGCAGGAATCTTGTAGAATATCTTCAATTGAAGGATTGTGGAGTAGGAATACATTGTCCACATATTTATGGCCATTTGTGTGTGCTTTGTTTCTGCTTTTTGCCTGATATATGTGACTGAAATGTTGACCGTGTCCAAGCAGATTATCTGGTAATTTTAATGATGTATGGGGGAAAAAAGTTTTTTATTTCTGAGATAAGTGGTTTGTACCTTGATTCACAGACCAGCTGAATTTGGAGGTTTCCGGGTCGCAGAGGAGGCAAGGGCTGCTGGGACTGGAGCCTCCCTCTGCAAAACACATCCCGTCGATGTTACACGTCCTCTCCTGGCAACCACAGACAAAGGTTTATTTACAATCTTCTAAAATGCTGACATGTTGATGCAGCTTCCAGAAATTGTAAAACCTATTTTTGTTTTTTCTTTGGAGACACCAGGTACACAACAGTTTAGATACACATCGTCTCTGCTCAAGCTACTTCAATTTAGTTGAGTTTGGTAATAAATATGTCTTGGTGTCTGTCGGCAGTGGCATGTGTTCACTCCAGGTTGTTTGCAAGGTTACATGCTGTTCTGCCTCCTTTCCCATAAACAACAGGAACCTCTGCACCTTTGTTGGGCTTTTAAAGAGCCAGCTGCTGCGCGTTTAGAGCAACGGAAACCACACAGTCTCTGGTTTATTCATAACATATAAAAACCCTGAATCATATCTGTCTCCTAAATCACATCTGTCTCCTAAATCTAGAGTCTGAAACACCAGAGAGTCCAAGTTTTCCTGTGTTGAATTGTCATGTTGGTGAAAGATCTGACTTATCGTACTTACTAACAGTTTGTTAGTTTTGAACAGTTTTTACTCGAGGCACAGGGATTCATCTAATGTCAGTGTGGAGGAGGAAAAACGCGTCTTTCTTTTTGTATGCGAGTTACCTTTAACTTACAGAGTCCTGAGCGCGATGCCTCGCAGACCTGGCAAACGCCATCGTAGATGGTCAGCACCTTGGCCTGGCTGTACTGGGAGCCATCATTGGTGACCTGCAACAGGAAAGAGAGGCGCTGACATGGGGGGGGGGGGGGGGGCTTAAAACAAAACAGCCAACAGCCAACAAACGAGAGGCGTTACTTTAATCTCCCATCGTGCGTATGGTTTGTCGTCCATCATGAAGTCCTCTGTGTTGACGGCCGTGTTGCTCAGCGATGGAACGGCACAGTCCAGAGCTTTGGAGCTGAGGAAGGTGGCTTTGCTTCTCTGTTTCTCCCCTTGAACCCAAACGCCGTTCATGTACTGTGGAGGCAGATCAACACACCTCAGAGGAAACATTGTTTGGGGAAAACAAACCTTTTGACCTTTTCCTCACCTTCAGTCTGTTGGCATGGCAGCTGAGGTCGGGAGAGTCGATGAAGCCGAGGCCGAAGACTCGAACGCTGCGACAGTTGAAGGCGCGGATGTCACACAGTCCGCTGTTCTCCAAATCTGTCAGCTCTACTGGCTGGCCTGTCAGAGGAGATTATTGATCAACGGAAAGAGAGAACATTACTTCAGCAGAGACATCAGCAGAAGTCTGCACGGTAAAAACATAAGAATCAACCTGCTGAAGCATTGGAGCAACCGTCCCCGGATACTCACTGATGGCCAGGCTGCAGTCGTAGAAGCTGTGGCTGGGAAAGCACTGGCAGCCCCACTCTGTACACTCTCCGTTACCGGTGCAAAAATTGGGGCATCGCAGAGCTGTCACCACCTCCCTGGCCGTTCCCGGAGGACCGGCCACCTCCAAGGCTCTCTGGGTCCGGTTTTCCAACAGCCTCCTCTCACACTCATTCTCCAGGTAGGGCAGCAGTGCCTCCTCCCAGCCCAGGTCGTCTTTGAGCTGCAGGTCCAGAATGCAGAGATCCACTGCCTCCTCCAGCCGGCGTCCCAGCAGCCCCCGGCACACTGCACCAACAGTGGAGTTGGCCAAAGCCATCTGGCACACCTCCAGAGCTTTGGCCGAGGTCAGGCCGCTCGGCGTCGGCCACTGTGGTTGCACCTCCGGCCGGGCTTCCGCCAGGTGATCCTCGGGGAAGAAGTAGGCAAAGTTCTCCAGCTCCGCCTGGCTGAGGCTCTGAGCAGCGAAGACGAATGACGCCTGCCTCCTCGGCCTGCCAGTGGAGAGCAGAAGATCCTCCCTGAACTCCCCGTCCAGTTCAAGATCATCGTTTTGATGGTGCTCGGCATGAAACCGCAGGTGTCTCCTCTCCAGAGGATGAGCGTTAAAGGCGGACATATCCAGGACGCTCTCCTCTCTCTCCGGACTCTCGATGTATTCCATTGTTGTGTCCAGAGAGGGAAACACAGATGTGTAATCCACATCATCGTGTGCTATGCAGTTGGAGTGGGCGGACGGATTGTACAAGTTCCTCATCGCTCTGCCGGCGTGATGAGAAGCGCTGTATCCTTTCTGGCACTGGCAGAAAGGCCTCCTGACCTCTTCAATGGCCCCGGGAGGTGTCCTGTCAAACAAACTCTCGCCGGGAGCAATCCTAGCCCACACGCAGAGAAAGAAAGAAACAGCTCTGTGTCGAATCTCCCATTTCAGCCAAATCAGGTCCTAACGAAGCTAAAGTTGAATCACAATCATTTGTATTTGTCCCAGACTGACCTCCAGTCCTCTATGAAGCGATGCAGGTCATCGGGGCCATAGGAGCCCCCGTCCGAGCCGTGGAAGTCGTTGTTGCCGTTGTGGTCGAAGGTGCCGCAGAGGCCTTGCGTGTTGCTGTAGTCGACGCTGGGCACGCGTACGGACAGGCTCATCCCCCAATCGCCAACGTCGGCCCTAACAAAGGCCCCGGAGGGAAAGATCAACTACGAGAGGAGAGTCACATCCAACAGCGTCGTTAACAATCATCTCCTCATGCAAGAAAAAGCAAACATTGAAACTGGAAGAGCTGCGCATTCTTGATTCAATTCTTGACGGTTCAAGCATGAACACAGCCGATGATGTTTCCCGGGAGGCAAAATGGCGTGTAAAGATTTTCCAAACTGCACCAGTGTCAAAATGTTGGGATACCTACGGTGACCTTCTTCCCCTGGTGGGACTCCAGCACCCTGACCCGACTGCCCTCCCTGTCGCCGAGGGTCCTCAGGGTGAGGTGCGGCCTGGTCTCCTGCGGCCGGCCGTTGCACATGTCAAAGACGGCGAGATCGTTCCCCTCTCGCGCCGCAACGCCGCAGTTGCAGGCGACGGCGTAGTGACGGCTGCCGCAGTCCCACTGGCGAGACTGGACCTCAAACTCCCTGACCAGGCTCCGGTACAGGACAAAGGTGCCAGTCTGGTGGTTTTCATAACGCCTGCACAGGAGGACATACAGATGTTTTACCGGGACAAACTTTAACTTCTGCGAATAACCAATTCAAGGGGTCAATTACCTGCCGTCCAGAGTAATGACATGTGGGTCAGTCAGAGAGTAGCAGATGGAAGTAGGAACGTCCTGGACCGTGACCTGGGGGGAGGTTAGGAGAGCAAAGATGAGGTGGGGGGGGGGGGGGGGCTCCACACTCTGACCCTGGGCTTTGATGTTTTCACCAAACACAGATGGGAAACTCCCTTCAGAGACGCGCTGTCTGGAGGGCTGACATCATGTCTTGCGTAACGCTACAGCTTGTGTGGACGCAAGTAACGGCTGCGCAGAGCAGCGCTCTTTAAACATGTCAACCCATCAAACAGGCACACAACCCCCCCATCTTCATAAAGCACTGCACAACTGTGTGTATACATAAACAGTTCCACAGAGCGACCTGTAATTACAGCCGTCTTTCTCTTTCAAGTAATACTTGGATAATTATATGACTCTGCTGTTTTCTTCATTTAGTCTTGGTGCCCTCTTAAGAAATTCCCTCTAGGATTCCTGGAATACCCAAGGGGCCACTGGGACCTCCTCAAAGACCCCTTGGGCATCCTCAAGGAGTCCAGGAACCCCGTAAGGACCAAGTAATATGCAGTTTGCATACCACAGGACCATAAGGGCCACTGAAGAGCTTCGGCTACAAATGTCCACTAATCCCTGGAACGTCTGCATTGTGGTTTTATACAAACAATACTTTGACTCACCATGAATGTGATCGAGATGATAATTATATATCTCACTGCACGGAGAATCTTAAATCGTCTTTGAACGTGGAAGGGAATTCCTGTTAACTCACTTGCAGAGGCGTCGGGACGTAGCTTCTCCAGAGTCGCGGTGCGCCGGGTCCGGGCAAAACGCCGATCAGACTCGGACGGTTCCCGTCCCGCGTAAAGTCTGTGACAGCGGTGACGAAAAGCGCTGCCCGGCCGCAGCTGCCTCCTCTGCAGGCGTTGGGCTGGAGCTCTACCTGGCAGGCGGACAGCGCCACATTTGGGGCCTCGTGTTCAAGGCCGTCTGTGGATGTCAACACAGCAGTGAGTTAGTGTCAACGGACGGCACACAGCTGCCTGCAGAACCGGTATGTCTTCCTGAGCTGGCTTTCATGTGATGATGTACGGGGCAAGTCGGAGCACAACAGATGAGGAACCCCAAGACAAGCGTGCAGAGTTTTCTGCACAAATTTACAAATAATTACACGAATAAAGGGATTTTAAGGCGAACAGAATGGTATGTTTGCTCAGCTGTGGTTGCTGCAGGCTCATCCTGTTGCCAACATTTAGATTTTGTCTCCAAACACCTTAACAAGATGTTGAACTTGCAGTTAACTCAAACACTTGCTGTTTCCCTGCAGGTCTGACCTGGCTCGTGGACACTCAGAGCCAGAGGGACTCCACACTGGCGACCGTGGTCGGCGCCGGAGCAGGGGATGGGCACTGTGCTGTGCACGGTCACCTCGTGCTCTTTGCTGTTCTCTGCTATGTGGAGCGAGTCTGGAGAAAACTGAAGACAAAGAGGGAACAGAGAGGCTTCGGTGAGTTTGACTTGGCTTTTTCCACAGTGGCTCTCAAAGGCGTTGGATTGGATCGGAGGAGAAACGTAACAGAGATGTTTACCTTCAGTCCAGCGTAGAAACCCTCGCTTTCTTTTGGAGGAGACCTGCTGTGGCTGGAGTTGGCTCTGAAAGTCGACACGCTGCAGGAGAACTGCAAGAAAGACATCACCGTTAATCCATGAAATAACACGAAGTTAAACGACTAACACAACTAACACAACCCATAAATGGACGAGGAGCACAATGGTCCACATCTGTATCGAGGGGCATCGCCTCACTTTCACACAGCATCACTCTGGCTCATAATTCCTCCAGGAAACGAGAGCCGTCAGCAGCCTCTGAGGCTGTGCAGCAGACGTTTAACTATAACAGTTATTACGCCCAATGCAGAAAATAAATTCAGCTGTAAGAGAGAAACTAAGGAGCAAACGACTGATTCCAATTTGTTCCTCGTTTCATGAGCGATTCCTCCATTTTCTCTTGTAGGTTGAGTTTCCGAGTCTGATCTAAATATGACTTATGGTCTTGGCGCACGAAGACCTCAAAGGACTTGTAGTAACTGCTCTGAAGTCTGTATTCAAACGCCACCATGAATCTGCTTTGCCTTCTCTGTGCTTCGTCTTCTTGCAGAAGAGCCGACGCTCCAACCTCCCAAATCTTCCAGCTTACCGTCTGAAGGCAGGGAACTGGAACTGAACATGTCAGCATTAAACCCCAGAATCTGTGCCGTTAAGTTCAGAAGAAAATGGCAACTCTGTTGTGCAAGTTGTCGAAGAAAACAGTGTAAAGAAGCAGCTTTATTGTATATGTGTGCATTTGTCCGTGTTCACGTAACTGACCCCAGAACTCAGAGATTAAATGTGAAGCATGTGGAGCGACGCTTTCACAACCTGCAACTGATTTAACTTCCCCGCCCTCCTTTTCCTTCTCACTGGATATGACACACGCCTCTCTGCCGTTGCCTTTAAGGATGAACCCAGGCAGAAAGAGGTCAGCATGATCCGCAGCTTACGTTCCCCACTTTCAGGGGTCACACACACACACACACACACACACACACACACACACACACTCTCAGAAAACTCTCACGTCTGGCAGGAATTACCGTTTCTCCGAGCCTGAAGTGGACGCCATCCATCTCCACCACAGAGAAGGGCTTCAGTGTGGATTCCTGCCTGATCTCAGCCTTCATGCTGTGGCCGATGTGTCTGGCCCAGACCACCTGGAAGCCCAGTGGCTGGTTCCACGGCGGCGGGATGAAAGAGCACCTCAGGTGGACACTGTGGCCGATGAGCTCCGGGGTGATGACGGGCCGGGACGGCAAGGATGGGACGGCAGCTGAAAACCCGGACAGCGGTTACCCGAAACAACCCTGATGAGGATTTGACTTAATACATTTTATTTTATTTGTGTCGCACTTTAAAATAAGGTACTCAACGGCGCTTTACATGGTCAAAACCTGCAGAAGCCAACATTCTCAGACTCTCACCTTTGCATCGGCCGTTGACTTCTACCTCACCTGGCGGGCAGAGTCTGGGTCCCACATCTGGAGCAACTGAAACATCAGATGTTTTTCTCATTATTAAGGTGCACGAACATTGGCCGGTATATCTTAATAATAAATATAGTTATCGGCCTCAAGACTAAAACGTCAGGAAGTGGTTCCTAATGGCACAGAGCACTTTGAGAAGATGTTACGGCCAGCTCAGACTCTCCTGGAGTGGACTCGTGGACCCTCCCAGCATGTTCACCTTCAGCGCAGTATCCCATGCACCCCTGTGTGGGCTGCAGCCGGTAGACCAGGAACGCGCCGCAGTTCCGCACCGTGATGGGGATGCGGAAGAGGCAGCAGTCCTTGGTGCTGCCGTGGAAGAACTGCCAGGTGGCGCAGGCAGAGAGCTGGCGGACCTCGCCGGGCCGCGGCAGGGGGGAGTCCTTCAGGGAGAGCCACACCGGAGCTTGTGTACCACAGCGGTTCATCTGCAGGGGGGGGCGTCAACAGAAACAGTCATTACCTGCAGCGAGGGGGTCATTAAACTCTCCACCTGAGCTGAAGGTGCTTATTAACCCGACCTGCTGGCTGATGTTTGTGCAGGCAGGTGGTTTTATGGGAACGACTTCTTTGGCAGAGCTCACCTGCCATTTTTGGCCTCTTACCTCAACGCAGGTGGTCGGCATCTCCGCCGGCTTGTTGTTGATCCTGAATCTGTACCAGCCCGGAGACAGCGAGTGGTCACAGATCAGGTCCTGGATGGCCGTGTCCTGGATCTCCGTGGAGTCGAAGTCGACGCTGCGATGGGGATTACGCAAAGTCCGATGACCTCCCGGGTAACACTCCGGAGCTGAGAGCAAGGGTGGTGGGAATTACACACTGATTTAGCAGATATTATGCGTTTAAGTTGGTTAAAAAACATCTTTCTGGATGCAGTTTAATGAAGAGGAAATGAAAACTGGAGAACCTCGGCAGGTTTTCCCTGGAGTCATGTCTTATCTTAGACTTTTGTTCCCCACGATGCTTCGTCTGTCTTTATCACAAACAGCAGGACTGAGTCGGACTGTCCTCTGCTTAACTGAGTTTTCTCTCTCAGTGCACTGGAGGCAAAAGGCTTCATATGAAGGGTGTGGACCTTTATTCTTGGCCTTGGGATTCGTAATTTGACAAAACAATCTTTTTTATGGTCAACTCTCCTGCACCTTCAAAATGGATCTTTTGGAAAACAAAACCACTCAGCTGCTCAATCCTGCTGTTGGAAAATCACAAATTGATGAAAATACCAAAAAAGAGAGACGCAGAACTACCACTGAGACATGAAATGACCAAAATAATACAGAACGACAACAAAGGAACGCAGAATACGACCAAGAAGAGACAGAAAACATCTACAAAGAGACGTAAAACTACCTAAAAGAGAGAATACAACCACGCAGCGACGCCACAGGTCTACAAAGAGACAGAATACGACCTCTAAGAGACGTAAAACTTCTACAAAGAGACAGAATACGACCTCTAAGAGACGTAAAACTTCTACAAAGAGACAGAATACGACCTAAGAGACGTAAAACTTCTACAAAGAGACAGAATACGACCTAAGAGACGTAAAACTTCTACAAAGAGACAGAATACGACATCTAAGAGACGTAAAACTTCTACAAAGAGACAGAATACGACCTCTAAGAGACGTAAAACTTCTACAAAGAGACAGAATACGACCTAAGAGACGTAAAACTTCTACAAAGAGACAGAATACGACATCTAAGAGACGTAAAACTTCTACAAAGAGACAGAATACGACATCTAAGAGACGTAAAACTTCTACAAAGAGACAGAATACGACATCTAAGAGACGTAAAACTTCTACAAAGAGACAGAATACGACCTCTAAGAGACGTAAAACTTCTACAAAGAGACAGAATACGACCTCTAAGAGACGTAAAACTTCTACAAAGAGACAGAATACGACCTAAGAGACGTAAAACTTCTACAAAGAGACAGAATACGACCTAAGAGACGTAAAACTTCTACAAAGAGACAGAATACGACATCTAAGAGACGTAAAACTTCTACAAAGAGACAGAATACGACCTCTAAGAGACGTAAAACTTCTACAAAGAGACAGAATACGACCTAAGAGACGTAAAACTTCTACAAAGAGACAGAATACGACATCTAAGAGACGTAAAACTTCTACAAAGAGACAGAATACGACATCTAAGAGACGTAAAACTTCTACAAAGAGACAGAATACGACCTAAGAGACGTAAAACTTCTACAAAGAGACAGAATACGACCTCTGAGACGTAAAACTTCTACAAAGAGACAGAATACGACCTCTAAGAGACGTAAAACTTCTACAAAGAGACAGAATACGACCTAAGAGACGTAAAACTTCTACAAAGAGACAGAATACGACCTCTAAGAGACGTAAAACTTCTAGAGACAGAATACGACCTCTAAGAGACGTAAAACTTCTACAAAGAGACAGAATACGACCTCTAAGAGACGTAAAACTTCTAGAGACAGAATACGACCTCTAAGAGACGTAAAACTTCTACAAAGAGACAGAATACGACCTCTAAGAGACGTAAAACTTCTACAAAGAGACAGAATACGACCTCTAAGAGACGTAAAACTTCTACAAAGAGACAGAATACGACCTCTAAGAGACGTTAAACTTCTACAAAGAGACAGAATACGACCTCTAAGAGACGTTAAACTTCTAGAGACAGAATACGACCTCTAAGAGACGTAAAACTTCTACAAAGAGACAGAATACGACCTCTAAGAGACGTAAAACTTCTACAAAGAGACAGAATACGACCTCTAAGAGATGTAAAACTTCTACAAAGAGACAGATTACCACCACAAAGGGACGCAACACTCCCAACAGATCGTCCTAAACCTTCGACATCAGGTCTAGCACAGCTGTGCTCTTGAGTGCCCGGATAAAGGTTGTAACTGAGCCTATTTTAACAAGCTACATTTTGAGTTTCTATATACCTGTAACTGTCATACATTCGTGATTTGTTCCCGAGGAACTCTATTATCAGAGGACATGACGAGAAGTCTTAATGCTCAGTGGGCATTGAGGAGATGAGCAGGAAGGATCATTTCACCCCCGGAGGTTATCTAAATTGCTAAGAATAACAGACATTCCTGTGAGCCTCTCGCCTCTCTAAACTCGCCCCCCCGGGAAAGGACGATCAAGCCAATGGCACATGACCGGCCTCTGCAGCTGCAGGCTGAATTTATTTGAGCAGAACATGTCGTTTTCCACACTAGCACACTCAAAAGCTCCACATCTGTCAAGTGAGAGGGGTCAAAGTCGTCAACGGAGGCTTTTCTTCACAAAGCGAAACAAAAAAAACAAGCGGGCTGCTCTTTCTACTTTCCCCTGTTTGAGTTTGATTGTGGCGGCTGAGCAAAGCCACATTGGGGGAAACAAACAGTCGGGGTATTTAGGGTGTTTTGAGACCTTGAATGGACGGGGCAGAGTTACTGCTGGTGATCCCAAACCCAAACAAGGTCTTACAGGCTGGTCTTCACGTTGACAGGCCCCTTGAAAGCAAAATCTCTTGTTTACGTCGCCTCATGTCTGCGTGTTCACCTCGTCTGGAAGCTCCATGGACGAGACTCCGGGTCACAGGTTGTCCAAACATCCAGGTTTTCCAGGCAGGAGGACAATCGGCGAGGCTTAGGCTGCTGGCTGCTGGCTAAACTGGTCCACTTGGCGGCTTAATGAGTTTACAGAGCCGAAGGGGAGGGGGCGGTGAGCTAATGAAGCGGCCCCCAGGAGGGGGGTCCCACTGGGAGGGAGGCCCTCAGCAGCCCAGATGTGCAGGGACTTCTGCAGGTTCTCAGGAAATAAGATTAATTTGAAAGAGCGTGGCGTTAACACAACTGAGGCCACGGGTCTTCCCCCCCAGACGGCCTGTCACTCACCACGGAAACAAACAGTCAGACCGACTCATTATCACTAATTATCAAAGCAGTTAGGAAACACTCAGCACGCTCGTACTTAGGAGGGTTTTTAAAGCACGATCACTAAAGATTTTAGGATGAAGCTCCTGACGGCTTTTTAACTTTCCTTTGTATTCTTGACGAGGTGGAAAAGCAGTAAAATGTCTCAAACTAAACTCTGCACAAGAGGGAAAAAAAGAGACAAAACTGTAAGACATTGGAATTTCTGACATGCTCGCGGCTGATTGACCAACAGTAAAATATCTCAAAAGCATCGGATGGATTTAAGAAAGTGGACAAAACTGAAATCCCACTCGAGATGATTTGTAATCAGTGTGAGCGTGCTAACGTGCTAAAATAAGATGGTGACCATGGTAACCTAAACCTGTGAGCGTTTCCAACCCGTAGTGCTGTAGACGTTCTGTAAACCCGCGTCAGCCAACCAAAGCAGAGTATCTGCACATCACTCATAAATTTGTGTGTAAGAGAAAATTAAAAATACCAGAACACTGGAGAATGGGGCTGAAGGCATTTTATAAACCAGAGGGAATAAGCACATTTCTATCAGCAAGTCACACCCAAACGAGGTACAGGAGTGTCAGTCGACTTTATTTTGGAACACAAATGTCTTTCTTGTAGCAAAGCTGTGCGAGGACCCACAGAGTTTCCTTTTTACGATGGCCTGCCTCAACGTTTACGACCGCAGAGCTTTGATGTGTCGCTGGACGCCCCGGAGACAAAGACATGAGCAAGATGGAAGACAGGGTGGCATGTTTGACTGACCGAGACAGCAGCTTTATGTTCAAGTCAAACAAAGGTTATCAGCCAGAGGAAGGCATGATGGGAGGTGAGTTTACTGGATGATGTTTATGTTCCGATGACATGCTGCATGTTTGAGAACTGATGTTGCTTTATTTCATTTTCTTGTTTTTACTGCACTTTTTCTTGAGTAATTCCTGATAAATCGAGTTCAATGTGGTGAATAATATTTTAAAAAGAGAACTTCATCTCCCTTGAAGCAACTTCTTTGTTGCATTATTAAACCATCGCCAAAGGATTTCGGTCAGGAGCACAAAAAACTGCTGCATGAGTTCAGAAACTTTTACTTTTCAAAGTTAAGATTTTACAAACGTTGAGTTTCATTCAGCTGAACACCTTTTAGTTTGTCTTCTGCCTCAGTAGTGTTACCTTCGTCCTCTGCCTGACTGGCTCTCATCTCTTCTCTCTGAAGGTCCATCTAACCTCTGGACCTGCTGAGTGACAGGAATGCAGCCTCACGGGCCAAGTCATGCTGCTTCTGACATGTAATGTCTTCTTTTTATTTGAGGAAATAACGATTTCAAGCGGAGACTCTGGGTTGCTTTATGTCCCTGAAGATGAAAAGTCGTTTTGTGTCTTCATGGCAGCTGAATCATTTGGAAATCATAAGGTTTTTTGTCTTTTGTTTTAAGCCATAACTTGAGCCATAAAAAGTTTGCTTTCCACTCACCATGTTGCGCGAACGCTCCTAATTGCACGACCCACAGCAACGCGATGCGTAAATATCCAGAGAACAGCGTGCGCTCCGAGCCAAATGCGCAACACTCCATGGCTGGTGGCCCGGGGTTCAGAGATGTAGGCTGGCTTCAGTCTTCGGGTCCCATTGAGAGTTTGGAGAAACTGTAGTTATCCCCCCTTCTCCCGTTTGATGATTACAGAAAAAAAGCTTTCGATTTGCGCTCCGCTCGCCGGACAACTGCGGCTTTGCTGCGCAGACGGCGCAACATGACCAAAAAAAGAGGCGGGAGGAGGCACTAAACCACCGAGGAGTGTGCTCCTATAGGTGGGTCCTCTGTGATCAGTCTCTCCATCCACATCACGTGCAGACGCATCAATAAGTGCTCCATGTCTTCCGTCCCAGCAGCGTCTCCAACACGGTAAATAAACACGTCTGAACTGTTTAGACTCGCTGCTATGAAACCACGAGGCACGGATCCGTGCGTGAAAGTGAACGAAATGTACGTGAAAACTTCAGATGAAGATAATCAGAGACGCATGCGCTGCTGCCACGTGCGTCTCTACAACAACCAGGACTCCTGAAGCCACATGTCTGACTCATGTTGGAAGACTTTCTGCATTTCCTGCAAATCACTAAAATCACCAAGAGGACAAACATGGGTTTAGTGTAAAAAACCCAAAGAAAAACATTCACTTCAGACATCTGCACGTACACACTGTACAGACGCGCAGTACTCTGCAGCTGTTAGTACTCAGTGTACTTGTGTACACTCACAGCATGTCTGCAGCTGTAGAGGACGTTCGTGCAGCCTCAGGCTTCAATTTGGAGAAACACGAGGTTAAGATAATGCACATGAAATTAATTATTGACAGTATGGGACATGTGTATGAAAGGCTTCATTTAAATACAGAAAAGTGTTTTTGTGGTGGGGGAGATTTAAAGCAGAGTATAGTGTATTTATGTTGTATTTTATCATCGTACTTGTGTATCTTATGCTGCTATATAAAGTTATACAGAAGGAATTGTTAAACAAACAGTGACAAACAAACAGTGACAAAAACCAGCTGCATCTATGACAAAGTGATGCAAAACAACTACAAAGTGATGCAAAACAACAACAAAGTGATGCAAAACAACTACAAAGTGATGCAAGACAACTACAAAGTGATACAAAACAACTACAAAGTGATGCAAGACGACTTTAAAGGGATGCAAAAGGAGCAAACAGAGACGCAAAAAGGTCTCGACATGCAAAAGGACCAAAACTAGATGCAAAATGACTACAAAGATGCAAAATGACTAAACAAAGACACAAAACAACTACAAAGAGATGTAAAAGCATAATGCAAATGCAGAAGGAGCAAAGACGTATCTCTTTGTAGTCGTGGCTCTTGTTCTTATGTAGTGAGGTGGGGCCCCTTAACATTTCTGTGCCCAGGGGCCCATTTTCTCATATTCAATAACTGCAGAGTGCTGTCCTCCTCTCTCTCATCCTAAAGCACCACGGAGTTCATGACCTCGACATGTGCCTGAAAACAGGGGGAGTGTAAAGTAAATATCAGGTGCTGGAGGCTTCAGAGACAAGAGGATGCACCGCTCCGCTAAATACAAGACCTGCGAGGAGCAGCAGGTGTTCTGCGCTGGCCTTTTCATTCACGCTTCACTTCACTACTGTGAGAAAGTCTCACCGCTTCAGTTTTCACACTTGGCTCTGAGACATTACACGTTTGAACCTGTGCGACAGTCGGGGGAGAAGTTTCCTCAACCTGGCTTTGCTTGTTGGGATTCAAAACAGCAACTTTGGAGAATTATTGGTTTCTTTGGATGACTTATCTCCTTATGTTGGCCAACCCGACAGGACACAGTGGACATAAACTGAAGCGTTTCTCCTCTTATTCACCTCCCTGCTGCTCCTGGACTAAAGTTTGTCTCTTAACTTCCCGACTTGTCCTGCATGTGTTCAGAAGTTGCCACATCATCCTCCTGCAAACCTCCCTGCGCTTGAGACTGCAGTGACCGAAGCATCCTAACATTATCTGTCACTTCCTTTGATGTTTCTGCCCTGAGATACAACTCGGGGGGGGGGGGGGGTTTAAGTCCCGCCTCCTGAGCGCTTCCAGATGTCACTCATCCTCCTTTAATGTGAGAACAAAACAAGAGAGGAACTTAAAGAGGCATGTCGGCGGCAACAATGCAACACAAACATCTTGCAACCATAATGCTTCTGCACCCTTAAAAACCATCTTTGTGAAACAAATAGAAGTACAATAAATACCTCTGTAGTGCAGTAGAAGTACAATAAATACCTCTGAGTAGTGCAGTAGAAGTACAATAAATACCTCTGTAGTGCAGTAGAAGTACAATAAATACCTCTGAGTAGTGCAGTAGAAGTACAATAAATACCTCTGTAGTGCAGTAGAAGTACAATAAATACCTCTGTAGTGCAGTAGAAGTACAATAAATACCTCTGAGGTGTAGTGCAGTAGAAGTACAATAAATACATTTGTGTCATTTATAACAGTAGAGATACATGAATAAACACAAAAGCCAATAATAACTGGAGGATAACTTCTGGTTTGGATCGAGGTTCAGAGTCTGGAGTTCTTCTCTCAGCTTGTTGTCTGCTGGTCAACAGCGACACCTTGTGGCCTCTTCCAGCATGGGGAGTGTCACATTAAGTGAAAGTGAAATCAAAGCAGGAAACGTTCAGACAGGCAATGTGCATGAAGGCTGTTGGGTTCGGACCTGCGGACGCAGAGATAAACCCAGTCCACGTCCCCGGGGGATGAGAGGCTCCCACTGGGCCTCACAGGAGAGGTAACTGCTCATGGACTGTTGTTGTAGAGCGCGTTTCTAGTGAGGAAGAAGAGAAGAAGCGTGTTTTTAAAGGAGAGCAAGAGGAACAGACCACTCTCTCGTCGAGACCAAAAGGTCTACTCTTTTGTTGGCATTGTCCAAAGACTCATCATTTTAGATAATACACCTGTGATGATGACGATCTTTAGAAAGATGTCCGTCTCCTTGTTTTAGTAGCTCATGTAAAGCTCTTTATTTCAGCTTTAGGACTGTTTGACTTCACTAACATCCCAGTACTTCCTCTCTGTGCAGACATCAGTCACGTGCGGTGAGGTTCGTGGCTGGTGAGGCAAATATATGAACCCAATAGAGTAGCTTAAATCACCATTCAATTGGCAGCTTGCACATTGACGACTGGTTGTTTTTCATATTTCATATCCGCATTCTTTAAACACACAGGTACATTTGATTCCACCGGGAGCGTGTGCGCGCGAGCGTTTCAGAAGCGGAGCGCTCGCGATAATCTGTGTAACAACCACGGATGTACAAAAAGAACAACAAAGGCATAAAAGGTTACTTTACCTGTCCGACATTGAGTTGCTGTTCATTTTGTCATATTTCCCTGTTTTGTGCGCTTCTACCGCGGGTAAGTAGGCGGAAGTCTGCACATAGCGTTTTATTTTGAAAGATGACCGGATGCTCGCTACCTTTTCGGTGTGACTTCCTGTCTGGTTCGATCTGCTCTGTGCAGCGTGACGCTGAAGCACGCCACCTTCTGTGGTTTTTCTCTGCGGTTTATGTCAGATCAGCAAAACTAAACACGTTCTACACATACGTGAAATTCATTACCTATTCTATGGAAGGAAAGGACATGTAATAAAAGTCTCTACAAATATTACAGTGGTGACAAACAATGAGGCACGCGCTCAACCCAGTTTGTGAGGGATTGCGCAATCTGAGATGAGGCACAGCTCGCGTGTTTCTCTGTTTGAACAGGACATGCGCAAAGTCAGCGATTTTGATTATAAAAATGCTTGGAATCATACAGAAATTAGATTTATAGCACAGATCAGTAGAGAAATATTAATATTTATTGTATTTTATCTTCTATTTTTTTTCTTTTCATGATGACTGCCCTGACCGCACGTCCCTGTAATTACACACACACACACACACACACACGCATGCATATATATATATATATATATATATATATATATATATATATATATATATATATATATATATATATATATATATATATATATATATATATGCATGCGTGTGTATATATATATATATATATATATATATATATATATATATATATATATATATATATATATATATATATATATATATATATATATAATCAAAGCTGTTTGTTTTGTGAAGGATAAGTGACAAATTATGTGTATTTGAATTAGTTATTATCGCATTAATGCATTCATTAATTAACGCCGACAATTATTTTATAGCTCGTTAACGTATTTAAAAAATATATTATATTTTGAAAGTCCGTTGCTCACTGGCAGCGGTGGAGGAATGGAGACTACTGGACATCGCTGCAGTAAAGTCAGCAGACACTCAGAGCTCCGTGGTCCACTCAGCAGACACTTAACGTTACATGTTAGTGCACCTATATGCTGAAATTCACGGTAAACGCATTCAAACGGCACAGATCAGGAGCGAGTGAAGGACTTTGAAAGTTAGCGGAAAGCTTAACGTGAAACATCCGGTTTCTTCAGACAAACATCCGGTTTTCAGAATAAACATACGGTTTTCAAAGTATGAATTATATTCACATTAAGTATAGAACATGCTGCATCTCGTGAGTTAAAGGGAAAATACACCTAAATTGTGCGTAAAGTGTCTTTATTCTTTGATCGCTGGGTAACCATCATTACCTCGGAGTTACAGCATCATAGTGATGAACAGTAGAGCTGCATTCACATGCTCTGACTGTCATGAAGACAGACATTTAGCTGAAACGTGCTGAAACATGTTATTCCTGTTGCACAGCAGTGGAACGTTTCACATACAGTCACACACTGAGCACAGATAGTGACGAGATAGAACTGCTGCTGTGTAAAGGGAATACTGCTGTTAAGAATAACCTGATGTGTTTAAAGTGTTTGCAAACCAAATGTTATTGCCCTTTTGTTTATATAGCAGTACTTTTAAAGTAAAAGTGCGCAATAGTCTACTTTTGAATTCATTATTGAACTTTGCCATAACAATGGGGTTAATCGCGATTTAGAAATTTGTAATCGTTGCCCAGAACTAATATAAATGCTTAGCTAGTTACATTGAAAGAGACCATGTATTAAATAATGTTGTATATTTGCATGTTTATTGAAAAGAACACTGTCCTGTACTGTGTTATGTTTAGTTGATGTTCAATACTTTGTTTCTTTAAGAGAATAAATACTTAAAACAACATCTTAGGTTGTTTTCTTCACCTGAAAAAAAAGTGCATAAGAGGTGAAAGTACGTTTTCATCTCAGGCTGCTTTAACTTGACTTTTTTTCTTGTCATCAGGGAAATCACAACTAAAGGCAATGAAGAGCTGATGGAATCTATCATCAGGCGGAACTTTGAGGCCTCTGTGTAAGTGTGTGATCTACAGCCTGCATATGTTCAGTGTGGTCCACTATCAGGTGTAAGTGTGTGATATACAGCCTGCATGTGTTCAGTGTGGTCCACTATCAGGTGTAAGTGTGTCTGATCTACAGCCTGCATATGTTCAGTGTGGTCCACTATCACTTGTTTAGCTGTCGCTGTTACTGCTGTATGTATGTATGTATTTTTTTCTGCCCTTTAAAACCTTTTTGTGACTTCAAAAAAATAATGAAACTATTTATAGCAACATAGTTTATGCAAAATCAATAATATGCCTTATAATATACAAAAAGGAAGATGCTAAATTAAAAACATAACTGACAAAAATACAACAAATAAAAGCCACTTACTATAATTTAAGTAACAATAAATACCAGAGTAAAACCAGAGTACAAAGACTAACCAGAGTAAAAGATGCAAAAGGTAAAAGGTGATGAGTACAACATGTGTGTTAAGTTTTCTTTTAAAGGTTGTAAGATGCACCTTCTCCAATCTCAAAGTAGGGAGAAAGCTTCGAAGCTAAATTGTCAAGGCTGAAGGAGAATCAGTGAGAACAAATTACTTAAGATGTATGGGTCGAGAAACATTAATTCATTAAATATGCAGCATCATTTTACATTGATACCAACTCCTCCTGCCCTGAATATATTTATTACATACCAGTAGGGCACAGATTTATTAAACCATGTTTCAGTTAAAGGCACACCATTGAGAAAAGGAGCGGGGGAGCCAGGCCTTTTTCCTGTTCTGCAGACATTACGAATGTAGTGTGGAGATAGATCTGTGAATATGAGACATGGATGTTTGGTTCCCCACCCTCTTATCTTGGGAAGCACATTCTTCAGGAAGACATCTTGGAATTGATGAACGTTTAAATGTTGCATCAGCTGCATCATGTTTGGACAAGTTACTCTGAAAGATTTGAGAGGTTTTACATAATAGTTCATACATCACAGTCAGAATCATTGTTGTAATTCACTTTTTATGTAAGCTTTTATTTTGTTCTCCAGATCATTGACGTTGGATCCGTGTGCAGAACACACAGACGTAAGGACACATGGCTTGTACAACACATTCTGCCTCAGAATACGTCACAAATGCCAGAAAATCTCTCGTGGGAAACTTAAAGAATCTCTCGGTGATTCTGGAGAACTTGAATCGGAAAGGCGTTTTGAGTGATGAGGAGGTTTGCGTAATAGAGGCAGAGCGAAATTACTACAATGAACACAGACAAATACTGGACTCGGTCAAAAGAAAGGGGGAAGCAGCCTGCTACGAGTTCCTCAGGATTCTTGACGTGACGAGAAAGTGGACCTTAGACAAGGACCTGCACTACTGGATCAGCTGCTTTCCCTTCAACGAAGAGTCTTCAACAGATACAAGCTACTTAAAAGGTATGTGAAAGCACAGTTCTAACTGATAGTGTGTAACATATTCATTATTTAGCTTTATGGGGCTGATTTGATGTAACTTTGGTATGTCTCAACCTATTCACCCATGTTTTTGTGACTAATGGGAACAACAGTGTTTTAAACTGGTTTAGTATTGAGGGAGAACGCTGCAGACGTCAGCTGCTGAACGGGCGGTAATGTGATCACACCGTCAATGTGCTTCAATGCATCCTTTCTTATCTCCTTTAGCATAGGATACACTGCACCATCCTTTACCAAAGGAAAGGAGATCATGAAAACAAACAATATGCCTTTCGTGCATTATTTTCATACAGTCATATACTATTCATGTAGACAGTGACAACTATTTGTTCCAATTTATTGTCATTTATTTATTTTAATACGTGTAACAAATAGGTAAGAAACAAAACAATAATAACAAATACAATGGACAGTAACTATAGCTGTCAATAAACATTTTCTGTGCAAATTTAAGATACTTTGAGTATTTCTATTTTCTGATACTTTATACTACTCAGAGGTAAATATTGTGGTTTTTATTTCAGTACACATATCTGATATATCTGGGTACCCCCAGAGTTCTCTGATACTGGACCAATTAAAAAACATTGTCCCCGTTAGTCACGTCGACACAAAAACATGGGAAAATATGGTCCAGGTTGAAAAATACCAAAGTTACCCTTTAATGTGTGTGCGTGCAAATACTGTGCTGTAGTATTTTATATATATATATATATATATATATATATATAGTATATTTATTTACTTACTATTGTTGTTGTTTTAGGCCCAAAGCCGTGCCACAGATATCAAGCAAAATTGAAGTCAAAAGCACGAAAAATATCCAATGACTTTTGGACGGCAAACAAAAAGCTGTTTGAAGGAAACAATAAGCCCGATCTGTCGTACACGTCACTTGTGTTAGACAAACAAAACATTTCTTCTCCAGTTAAAGTCAAGAACTTCAAGAGCAAGAAAGGCAAGAAGAGTCGCCCTAAAAAGTTAAGGACATACATCCCCGAGAACAAAGCAGGAACTTCCCCCAGTGACCTGCTGAAAACAGGTAAAAACATACTGTTGGTCGGTAAACCTGGGATTGGAAAGACAGCAGTCACTCACCAAATTTTGAAACTGTGGGCAGAAAGAGACAACGAGGAGCTTGATTACATGTTTTACTTTGACATGAGAGAAAAATCCGACATCAAGAACTTGGAGGATCTTCTCTTCGGTGGGTTCAGTGAACCAGATGAAGGCAAAGAAGAGGTTTTACTGCACATAAAGAACAACTCTGACAATGTCACGCTCATCTTTGATGGAATCACAGATCTGTCTCACCATCCATCAGTGGTGAAGAGGCTTGTAGAGAAGGACCTACTGTCTGAGGCCAAGATCATTGTGACTTTGAGACCGGATGATGAAGAAGACTTCCCTTCTGAAGACTTTCACAGAGTGGAAGTGAAAGGCTTTAATGAGCAGGCCATCAAAACATACTTGTCTGCAATGCTCGGAGAGGAACAGAAGAAGGTTTTGAGCAACTTGGAGTTGTTCACTCTTTGCCATGTCCCGATGTATGCACTGATGGTGTCTGTCTGCTTTTCATCTGAGACACCAGAAGACTCTCCACAGCCGTGCAGTATAGCTGACATCTACATCAATATTGTTCGCCAGTGCCTTCAGATCAACAGCCAAACAAAAAACAAAGATCTAAATTCCTTCATCGACACCAAGAGGAATGAAATACTATCTCTGGCTGAGGTTGCTTTTCATGCAACTGAAGGAAAATCTGTGAACTTGACACAACGTCCCTGTGAAGACAGCTGTGTCCTTTCCTTCCTCAATCCACTTGTTATCAAAGTCGCCCACACAGAGAGAATCACCACATATGCATTTCTCCACTACACCATGCAGGAGTTCTTTGCAGCGCTGTGGCTCTTGAAGAATCCAGACCAAATCAAGGATATGCTTCAGCAATGCCTCACTGAGAAGAAGAAACACATGAAACATCTGATCCCTTTCATGTGTCGACTGTTGAATGTGAAGAACCCGAGTCTCATGAATTGTCTGGTTCCAGCTCAGGAGCTCAAGAATACATCCAACTGGTTCTTTGAGGAAATGATTGACACATTGTGTGAGACAGATGAGGCTGGTCCTGAGGACAGTGGGCTTGATGTGGGCACACTGTTCCTATGCCAGTGCTTGTATGAGTCCCAGTGTCCTGAAGCATGCAGGTACCTCCTGGACAAGCTGGACAACCGTCTGGATCTCAGTGGAGAGAGTCTGGACCCTCTCACCTGCTGTGCTGTGGCCTATGTGGTCGCTCAGTCGACGGAGAGGAAAATATCGCTGAACCTTGAGGACGTCATGGTATCAGAACAAGGAATGAGACAACTGTTTGGATGCCTTAAAAACGTCCAAAGGTATGAGTGAGCATTTGTTTTAAGTCTCAAATGACTGTTACTGTTACAACACATCTAATTAAGTACAAGTGAACTGTTCTTCTTCATGTGTAACCACTTATTTTCATTAATTAATCCAAGACGTATTGAGGATGAAGAAATAGAACAGAAATCAACTCAATGTAGCTGTAGCATCTGTGCATAAAGACTTTTTTATGATCCTTTACTGTTTCTCTACTCGGTTATTGTAATACTGAGGAAGTGGTCTCTGATTATTCTTCAAATTAAGGTGTGACCCTCTGCTGCTGCTGCTGCTGTGGAGGGTTCTGCTTCTGAGTGAAGGGCAGATGGACCACATCAGCTTACTTGGCCTTGATGGAAATCGGTTGCACCTTCCAGTTGAGGGTCAAAGCGAGCTGTTTGAAAGAGCAGTGAGAGTCCTGCAGAGGATTCCTACGAAGGTTAAGGTCTGCCTCCACTGGGAGAGAGAAACTCTCACAGTCTGCCCGAGTCTGTGCACGTCTCTCTTGGAGGCTTTACCACACATCAGCTCACTCAGGTATGTAGCTTCTGTTTGTACGCGATGCTGATTCCACACACTTTAAGTGTCATCCTTTTGTAGAACTGTTTGGTGGGAGGTCTCCACCTTAATGCTGATATGTGGATCAGCATTAAGGTGGAGACTTAATACACAGCAGAAAAGTAAACTTTCTTGTATTTCTAATACAAGAAATACAAATACATTGCAGCATTAGCAATGCTCATTTTCACGCTTCCTCGTCGGCTCATATCCGTTTGACCGTCCTCGTGGAAAGTACAACAGAGGCTTAATGCAGTAAAGCTTGTTTACATGTCATAGATCAGATCTAATATCAGCACAGTGTTAACATTGTGTCTGTTTACAACTGTGAATGCTAAGAGTTTTACCGTACATGTACTGTTTGATTCATCTGTTTGTTATCATGCAGCTTCAGAGGTCCAGCATTACAGGACCAGGACCAACGGACACTGGAGAGGAACAAGAAGCAGCTGTTACTGGATTTATGCCTGAAAGCAGCACTTCATGAAGGACAAAGCTTTCTCAATGAAGTGAAGACGCTCTTCTCATTGTTTTCTGTCACCACTGACTTAAATAACACCCTTCTTGACTTTTATCAGCATGTCGAGACTAAAGGGTTTTCAGCTGTCATTCCAAAACTGAGGCCACTTTTCCAGTCAGCTCCTTCAGTCTGGTCCATAGACCTCTCAGAGAGAAAGACCTCCATCCTCCTGGAAGTGCTGAAACTCCAACCAGAGAAGAAACAAGTGGAGCTGAGAGGCTGCTCACATGAAGAGAGTGAAGTGAGGAGTTTCCTACAGTGTCTGCCTTTCATCTCACAGCTCAGGTAACTGGTTACCTCTTTCTTTATTTCTCTGGTCATTAGAAGCCGTCTCGTCTATTTTCAGTTTGTGTGCAGATTAAATTATAAAAGATTTCTTACTGGAGTTCATGGAGAAAAGTTTTAGTTCTATTTTAGTGAAAAGCATTTATTAAGTTTTTTTTAAATCCTTGTTATTTCAGTTTTGTGCCTCAGTCATCAGAACCTTCAGAAGAAATCAAGTTCTTTGGGAATCTGTTCTGTGCAGCAGCAGAGAGAGAACAGGCAGGAGAGAAGATGCTGGAGCTGTTATCATCAGTGTGCTCATACAAAACATTCCCCTTGAAAGAGAGATGGTGTGATTTCCTCCTGGACCTGTACTCTTATGATCCTGAAGCAGGTCTGAGTCTCCTTCCATCACTACAGTCAGTTCTCCAGTCATCTCCTTCAGTCTGGTCCATAGACCTCTCAGAGAGAAAGACCTCCATCCTCCTGGAAGTGCTGAAACTCCAACCAGAGAAGAAACAAGTGGAGCTGAGAGGCTGCTCACATGAAGAGAGTGAAGTGAGGAGTTTCCTACAGTGTCTGCCTTTCATCTCACAGCTCAGGTAACTCTGACTAATACTGGATATTTCATTATAACATGTGGCTTCTTCTTCAGAGGTTTGTCAGAAAACCTGTTTCATAATCTGCAGTGTTTCTAAAATAGTTAATCATCATTTACAAATACACATAATGTAGATAAAGATGAATATAATGTCTCAGTTCAGTAATAATGTATCATCACAGTTATCACAGTCTTCTGTCTGTATGAGAATAATTCAATGAAGTGAATAATATTAATGGAGCAATGTGTCTCTGAGACAACACAAAAATAAACCTTTGAAACAAAAGATATCATTTACAGATTCAATATCAAACATTTATTTTAATTATATTTCACAGTAATTTTAAACATGAATGAATTAAACAGATGTCAGTCCTCTGAACCATCAGCATGTTGTTGTGTTGTATAACTTCTGTCTGCTGTTGTTCCACTATTTATATTTATATATTGTGAATTTATTTTACTCTCAAATCTCAAACATGAAATCAAATGATATAAAGTGAACTAAGCCAGCAGGAAGCAAACCTGCAGTAAGTCCAGAGA
Organism: Lycodopsis pacificus; assembly: GCA_028022725.1. Lineage (NCBI taxonomy): Eukaryota > Metazoa > Chordata > Actinopteri > Perciformes > Zoarcidae > Lycodopsis > Lycodopsis pacificus. Next base: position 1,987,197 of record CM051711.1, read on the forward strand.
CAGGATGAGTGTTTGTGTTGTGAGTCAGTCAAAGTCCAGACGTGATGTTCAGTCTAAATGTCATTCGACTGTAAACAGTACACACATGTACAAGATGGAGTCCATCAGTAGTGACTTGTTGTATTCATGCAGATGAAACCAAATCACTAAATGTTTCCTTTATTATTTCAGTATTGCTCATCTCTGGTCAGATCGTTCTAAAGAAATCAAGTTCTTTGGGAATCTGTTCTGTGCAGCAGCAGAGAGAGAACAGACAGGAGAGAAGATGCTGGAGCTGTTATCATCAGTGTGCTCACACAGAACATTCTCTTCATATTATTATGGTGGTGATGATGATGATGATGATGATGATGATGATGATGATGATGATGATGATGATGATGATGATGATCACACATATCGGATTGATTTCCTGCTGGATCTGTACTCCCACCTGAAGGACTGTGAGACTGAAACAGGTCTGAGTCTCCTTCCATCACTACAGTCAGTTCTCCAGTCATCTCCTTCAGTCTGGTCCGTAGACCTCTCAGAGAGAAAGACCTCCATCCTCCTGGAAGTGCTGAAACTCCAACCAGAGAAGAAACAAGTGGAGCTGAGAGGCTGCTCACATGAAGAGAGTGAAGTGAGGAGTTTCCTACAGTGTCTGCCTTTCATCTCACAGCTCAGGTAACTCTGACTAATACTGGATATTTCATTATAACATGTGGCTTCTTCTTCAGAGGTTTGTCAGAAAACCTGTTTCATAATCTGCAGTGTTTCTAAAATAGTTAATCATCATTCACAAATACACATAATGTAGGTAAAGATGAATATAATGTCTCAGTTCAGTAATAATGTATCATCACAGTTATCACAGTCTTCTGCCTGTATGAGAATAATTCAATGAAGTGAATAATATTAATGGAACAATGTGGCTCTGAGACAACAACACACAAATAAACCTTTGAAACTGAAATAAGTGTGTTTTTGACACATTAAATATCAAACATCTAATTTAATTATATTTCACAGTAATTTTAAACATGAATGAATTAAACAGATGTCAGTCCTCTGAACCATCAGCATGTTGTTGTGTTGTATAACTTCTGTCTGCTGTTGTTCCACTATTTATATTTATATATTGTGAATTTATTTTACTCTCAAATCTCAAACATGAAATCAAATGATATAAAGTGAAATAAACCAGCAGGAAGCAAACCTGCAGTAAGTCCAGAGACAGGATGAGTGTTTGTGTTGTGAGTCAGTCAAAGTCCAGACGTGATGTTCAGTCTAAATGTCATTAGACTGTAAACAGTACACACATGTACAAGATGGAGTCCATCAGTAGTGACTTGTTGTATTCATGCAGATGAAACCAAATCACTAAATGTTTCCTTTATTATTTCAGTGTTGATCATCTCTGGTCAGATCGTTCTAAAGAAATCAAGTTCTTTGGGAATCTGTTCTGTGCAGCAGCAGAGAGAGAACAGACAGGAGAGAAGATGCTGGAGCTGTTATCATCAGTGTGCTCACACAGAACATTCTCTTCATATTATTATGGTGGTGATGATGATGATGATGATGATGATGATGATGATGATGATGATCACACATATCGGATTGATTTCCTGCTGGATCTGTACTCCCACCTGAAGGACTGTGAGACTGAAACAGGTCTGAGTCTCCTTCCATCACTACAGTCAGTTCTCCAGTCATCTCCTTCAGTCTGGTCCATATACCTCTCAGAGAGAAAGACCTCCATCCTCCTGGAAGTGCTGAAACTCCAACCAGAGAAGAAACAAGTGGAGCTGAGAGGCTGCTCACATGAAGAGAGTGAAGTGAGGAGTTTCCTACAGTGTCTGCCTTTCATCTCACAGCTCAGGTAACTCTGACTAATACTGGATATTTCATTATAACATGTGGCTTCTTCTTCAGAGGTTTGTCAGAAAACCTGTTTCATAATCTGCAGTGTTTCTAAAATAGTTAATCATCATTTACAAATACACATAATGTAGATAAAGATGAATATAATGTCTCAGTTCAGTAATAATGTATCATCACAGTTATCACAGTCTTCTGTCTGTATGAGAATAATTCAATGAAGTGAATAATATTAATGGAGCAATGTGTCTCTGAGACAACACAAAAATAAACCTTTGAAACAAAAGATATCATTTACAGATTCAATATCAAACATTTATTTTAATTATATTTCACAGTAATTTTAAACATGAATGAATTAAACAGATGTCAGTCCTCTGAACCATCAGCATGTTGTTGTGTTGTATAACTTCTGTCTGCTGTTGTTCCACTATTTATATTTATATATTGTGAATTTATTTTACTCTCAAATCTCAAACATGAAATCAAATGATATAAAGTGAACTAAACCAGCAGGAAGCAAACCTGCAGTAAGTCCAGAGACAGGATGAGTGTTTGTGTTGTGAGTCAGTCAAAGTCCAGACGTGATGTTCAGTCTAAATGTCATTCGACTGTAAACAGTACACACATGTACAAGATGGAGTCCATCAGTAGTGACTTGTTGTATTCATGCAGATGAAACCAAATCACTAAATGTTTCCTTTATTATTTCAGTATTGCTCATCTCTGGTCAGATCGTTCTAAAGAAATCAAGTTCTTTGGGAATCTGTTCTGTGCAGCAGCAGAGAGAGAACAGACAGGAGAGAAGATGCTGGAGCTGTTATCATCAGTGTGCTCACACAGAACATTCTCTTCATATTATTATGGTGGTGATGATGATGATGATGATGATCACACATATCGGATTGATTTCCTGCTGGATCTGTACTCCCACCTGAAGGACTGTGAGACTGAAACAGGTCTGAGTCTCCTTCCATCACTACAGTCAGTTCTCCAGTCATCTCCTTCAGTCTGGTCCATATACCTCTCAGAGAGAAAGACCTCCATCCTCCTGGAAGTGCTGAAACTCCAACCAGAGAAGAAACAAGTGGAGCTGAGAGGCTGCTCACATGAAGAGAGTGAAGTGAGGAGTTTCCTACAGTGTCTGCCTTTCATCTCACAGCTCAGGTAACTGGTTACCTCTTTCTTTATTTCTCTGGTCATTAGAAGCCGTCTCGTCTATTTTCAGTTTGTGTGCAGATTAAATTATAAAAGATTTCTTACTGGAGTTCATGGAGAAAAGTTTTAGTTCTATTTTAGTGAAAAGCATTTATTAAGTTTTTTTTAAATCCTTGTTATTTCAGTTTTGTGCCTCAGTCATCAGAACCTTCAGAAGAAATCAAGTTCTTTGGGAATCTGTTCTGTGCAGCAGCAGAGAGAGAACAGGCAGGAGAGAAGATGCTGGAGCTGTTATCATCAGTGTGCTCATACAAAACATTCCCCTTGAAAGAGAGATGGTGTGATTTCCTCCTGGACCTGTACTCTTATGATCCTGAAGCAGGTCTGAGTCTCCTTCCATCACTACAGTCAGTTCTCCAGTCATCTCCTTCAGTCTGGTCCATAGACCTCTCAGAGAGAAAGACCTCCATCCTCCTGGAAGTGCTGAAACTCCAACCAGAGAAGAAACAAGTGGAGCTGAGAGGCTGCTCACATGAAGAGAGTGAAGTGAGGAGTTTCCTACAGTGTCTGCCTTTCATCTCACAGCTCAGGTAACTCTGACTAATACTGGATATTTCATTATAACATGTGGCTTCTTCTTCAGAGGTTTGTCAGAAAACCTGTTTCATAATCTGCAGTGTTTCTAAAATAGTTAATCATCATTTACAAATACACATAATGTAGATAAAGATGAATATAATGTCTCAGTTCAGTAATAATGTATCATCACAGTTATCACAGTCTTCTGTCTGTATGAGAATAATTCAATGAAGTGAATAATATTAATGGAGCAATGTGTCTCTGAGACAACACAAAAATAAACCTTTGAAACAAAAGATATCATTTACAGATTCAATATCAAACATTTATTTTAATTATATTTCACAGTAATTTTAAACATGAATGAATTAAACAGATGTCAGTCCTCTGAACCATCAGCATGTTGTTGTGTTGTATAACTTCTGTCTGCTGTTGTTCCACTATTTATATTTATATATTGTGAATTTATTTTACTCTCAAATCTCAAACATGAAATCAAATGATATAAAGTGAACTAAGCCAGCAGGAAGCAAACCTGCAGTAAGTCCAGAGACAGGATGAGTGTTTGTGTTGTGAGTCAGTCAAAGTCCAGACGTGATGTTCAGTCTAAATGTCATTCGACTGTAAACAGTACACACATGTACAAGATGGAGTCCATCAGTAGTGACTTGTTGTATTCATGCAGATGAAACCAAATCACTAAATGTTTCCTTTATTATTTCAGTATTGCTCATCTCTGGTCAGATCGTTCTAAAGAAATCAAGTTCTTTGGGAATCTGTTCTGTGCAGCAGCAGAGAGAGAACAGACAGGAGAGAAGATGCTGGAGCTGTTATCATCAGTGTGCTCACACAGAACATTCTCTTCATATTATTATGGTGGTGATGATGATGATGATGATGATGATGATGATGATGATGATGATGATGATGATGATGATGATGATGATGATGATCACACATATCGGATTGATTTCCTGCTGGATCTGTACTCCCACCTGAAGGACTGTGAGACTGAAACAGGTCTGAGTCTCCTTCCATCACTACAGTCAGTTCTCCAGTCATCTCCTTCAGTCTGGTCCGTAGACCTCTCAGAGAGAAAGACCTCCATCCTCCTGGAAGTGCTGAAACTCCAACCAGAGAAGAAACAAGTGGAGCTGAGAGGCTGCTCACATGAAGAGAGTGAAGTGAGGAGTTTCCTACAGTGTCTGCCTTTCATCTCACAGCTCAGGTAACTCTGACTAATACTGGATATTTCATTATAACATGTGGCTTCTTCTTCAGAGGTTTGTCAGAAAACCTGTTTCATAATCTGCAGTGTTTCTAAAATAGTTAATCATCATTCACAAATACACATAATGTAGGTAAAGATGAATATAATGTCTCAGTTCAGTAATAATGTATCATCACAGTTATCACAGTCTTCTGCCTGTATGAGAATAATTCAATGAAGTGAATAATATTAATGGAACAATGTGGCTCTGAGACAACAACACACAAATAAACCTTTGAAACTGAAATAAGTGTGTTTTTGACACATTAAATATCAAACATCTAATTTAATTATATTTCACAGTAATTTTAAACATGAATGAATTAAACAGATGTCAGTCCTCTGAACCATCAGCATGTTGTTGTGTTGTATAACTTCTGTCTGCTGTTGTTCCACTATTTATATTTATATATTGTGAATTTATTTTACTCTCAAATCTCAAACATGAAATCAAATGATATAAAGTGAAATAAACCAGCAGGAAGCAAACCTGCAGTAAGTCCAGAGACAGGATGAGTGTTTGTGTTGTGAGTCAGTCAAAGTCCAGACGTGATGTTCAGTCTAAATGTCATTAGACTGTAAACAGTACACACATGTACAAGATGGAGTCCATCAGTAGTGACTTGTTGTATTCATGCAGATGAAACCAAATCACTAAATGTTTCCTTTATTATTTCAGTGTTGATCATCTCTGGTCAGATCGTTCTAAAGAAATCAAGTTCTTTGGGAATCTGTTCTGTGCAGCAGCAGAGAGAGAACAGACAGGAGAGAAGATGCTGGAGCTGTTATCATCAGTGTGCTCACACAGAACATTCTCTTCATATTATTATGGTGGTGATGATGATGATGATGATGATGATGATGATGATGATGATCACACATATCGGATTGATTTCCTGCTGGATCTGTACTCCCACCTGAAGGACTGTGAGACTGAAACAGGTCTGAGTCTCCTTCCATCACTACAGTCAGTTCTCCAGTCATCTCCTTCAGTCTGGTCCATATACCTCTCAGAGAGAAAGACCTCCATCCTCCTGGAAGTGCTGAAACTCCAACCAGAGAAGAAACAAGTGGAGCTGAGAGGCTGCTCACATGAAGAGAGTGAAGTGAGGAGTTTCCTACAGTGTCTGCCTTTCATCTCACAGCTCAGGTAACTGGTTACCTCTTTCTTTATTTCTCTGGTCATTAGAAGCCGTCTCGTCTATTTTCAGTTTGTGTGCAGATTAAATTATAAAAGATTTCTTACTGGAGTTCATGGAGAAAAGTTTTAGTTCTATTTTAGTGAAAAGCATTTATTAAGTTTTTTTTAAATCCTTGTTATTTCAGTTTTGTGCCTCAGTCATCAGAACCTTCAGAAGAAATCAAGTTCTTTGGGAATCTGTTCTGTGCAGCAGCAGAGAGAGAACAGGCAGGAGAGAAGATGCTGGAGCTGTTATCATCAGTGTGCTCATACAAAACATTCCCTTTAAATAAGAATCATCCCACATATCAGATTGATTTCCTGCTGGATCTGTACTCCCACCTGAAGGACTGTGAGACTGAAACAGGTCTGAGTCTCCTTCCATCATTACACTCAGTTCTCCAGTCATCTCCTTCATTCTGGTTAATATACCTCTCAAAGAGAAAGACCTCCATCCTCCTGGAAGTGCTGAAACTCCAACCAGAGAAGAAACAAGTGGTGCTGATGGACTGCTCACATGAAGAGAGTGATGTGAGGAGTTTCCTACAGTGTCTGCCTTTCATCTCACAGCTCAGGTAACTCTGACTAATACTGGATATTTCATTACAACATGTGGCTTCTTCTTCAGAGGTTTGTAAGAAAACCTGTTTCATAATCTGCAGTGTTTCTAAAATAGTTAATCATCATTCACAAATACACAATGTAGATAAAGATGAATATAATGTCTCATCACAGTTATCACAGTCTTCTGTCTGTATGAGAATAATTGAATGAAGTGAATAATATTCATGGAACAATGTGTCTCTGAGACAACACAAAAATAAACCTTTGAAACAAAAGATATCATTTGCAGATAAAATTTCAAACATCTATTTTAATTATATTTCACAGTCATTTTTAACATGAATGAATTAAACAGATGTCAGTCCTCTGAATCATCAACATGTTGTTGTGTTGTATAACTTCTGTCTCGCTGCTGTTGTTCCACTATTTATATTTATATATTGTGAATTTATTTTACTCTCAAATCTCAAACATGAAATCAAATGTTATAAAGTGAACTAAACCAGCAGGAAGCAAACCTGCAGTAAGTCAAGAGACAGGATGAGTGTTTGTGTTAGAAAAATTCACTCGAGGCCGATGTAAAAATCATTCATCACAGGACATTTATTGTTTGCAAAGGAGACAGCAGGGTTGATTCACATACAGAATGTACATCAAGACCGCTCGTAGATCTGTCTCCGAGTCTCTGGTATTTGTACTCGGTAAACAACATGCAGTGGGCTGGCACTGGGTAACACACACACATTTCGCGTTACACACGGCGTCTACGTATCTGGACACTTTAACTATTCGTTCTAGTACAAAGGTCACTTTCTCGTAAGTCATGAGCGCAAATGAGCCCTGCGTAAGTATTGACGCTTTCTACACGTTTGTTATCATTCTTATTCAGGACAAACAGCTGACGTGTTCTTTCGGCAATCAACTGCTTCTTAATAGATTAAACATCTGCTGAAGACCTAGTGTCAGTAAAGGTTCACACAAGGACACGGGCCTTAAACACTACAGAGGACATGAGCTTCTGTTAAATGTATAACATTCTTCAATCATTTGAACGCATACTAATTAGTCATTTTGATTTTTCCCAACAGTTTGTGTTGTGAGTCAGTCAAAGTCCAGACGTGATGTTCAGTCTAAATGTCATTAGATTGTAAACAGTACACACATGTACAAGATGGAGTCCATCAGTAGTGACTTGTTGTAGTCATGCAGATGAAACCAAATCACTGAATGTTTCCTTTATTATTTCAGTATTCATCATTTCTGGTCAGATCATTCTGAAGGACTCAAGTTCTTTGGGAATCTGTTCTGTGCAGCAGCAGAGAGAGAACAGACAGGAGAGAAGATGCTGGAGCTGTTATCATCAGTGTGCTCACACAGAACATTCTCTTCATATTATTGTGATGATGATGATGATGATGATCACACATATCGGATTGATTTCCTGCTGGATCTGTACTCCCACCTGAAGGACTGTGAGACTGAAACAGGTCTGAGTCTCCTTCCATCATTACAGTCAGTTCTCCAGTCATCTCCTTCATTCTGGTGCATAGACCTCTCAGAGAGAAAGACCTCCATCCTCCTGGAAGTGCTGAAACTCCAACCAGAGAAGAAACAAGTGGAGCTGATAGACTGGTCACATGAAGAGAGTGAAGTGAGGAGTTTCCTACAGTGTCTGCCTTTCATCTCACAGCTCAGGTAACTCTGACTAATACTGGATATTTAAGAATACTGTCTATTAAGAAGAAGAATTTGTCAGTATTTTAATCTAGAGTGATATCACAGACAATACTACATCACTCTCTATGTCTCCTCTAAATGTCACCCCTGATGAAAGACATTGTTGATGAGATGGTTTATAATGTGTGTCTTTGCTGGTCTCACACTTCATCCATCTTGTTTCAGCTGTGATCCAGACTTCTTCCAGACAGTGTGTACGTTGATCTGTGTCAGATCCAGAGAGGAGGCCGAGCAGTTGTCCTCTCTGCTGCAGCTGCTGGGCTTCACCCTCCGGTTAGCGGGACGCTTACCCAGGAAAACCTGCCGGTCTGTGGGGACCGTTCTCAGACGTTGTGGCTCTGAAGTGGATCTCATCCTCACACCCAGAAAGATGTCTGTCAGAGGAGCCTCCCTCCTCTTCAGAGGAGCAACACAAGTACACAGTCTGAGGTACTCATTGATATACTGCCTTTAGATCTTATGACTCCATCCTTTCCACTGTGAATGTGTGACTTCATTCTTCTTTATTTCCAGGCTTTCCAGCGACATGGCCTTGCTACTGTGTCGATGGGTAAGAAGAAGGGAAGCGGGCCGTCGGCTGGCTGTGGAAGAGCTTTCTCTCTCCCCTCAGAAAGCCCAGCCGTCACAGAGAGTGTTGTTGAAGGTTGTCAGTAGTTTGGCATCCCTGCTGAGGTACTGGATAGTCACACGGTTAGACCTGACTGAGTTCTGTGCTCCTGCTCTGGATCTCCTCCCACTGCTGCTTCATGATGGCCCTCTAACGATCAGGTAGCAGTATTCCATACTGATGTAATGTATTGATCCTGGACTCTTCCAACAGATATTCATACGTTTTCTATCTGCAGACTGAGTGAGAAGACTTCCCAGCAGCTGCTCTCCCTCCTCCATGAGATCCAAGACAAGGACTTGACCCGGTCCTTCTTGAGTAAGGTTGGTGGAGACCTGAGCAGCTGCTGTCTGAACTGGGAGCTTCTTCACTATCTGCTTCAGCAGTCGTCAGCTCACACCATCACGGTGAACCTGAGGAGGAACCGCTTCTTACAGGAGAGCGTCGCACGTCTGCTTCCCTTTCTGGACAGGATTCTGTTCAACGGGTGATCTATTTGGGTTTTTATCATTTCTATACGTGTTGTTGTGGCTTGTTCTCACTAAACAAAGATCCCTGGTGTCTTTCAGGTTCTGTCCCAGCTTTGTGTTGACCGCCATCAGAGAGATCTATAAAGCTGGAGCCGCTCCTCTTGTAGCCGGTTTACTGAAGTCTTTGGATCATGAGATCGACCTGACCTGCAGAGGGATGGACTCGGTGGACTGTGCTGCTCTGCTCTTCACCCTCCGACACAGTGACCGAGTTAAACTGAACCTCCTGTGGACCTCCGTACCAGCAGAGGAAGTGGAGTCCATCCTCTTTATGCTGGACAAAGTTTCTCAAATCAGGTCAGACATTAGTATCAGTACGCTCCAACACTCAGGATAGAGTTCACAGAGGAATATATATCATATATATTTTGTTTGTTTGGAGTAAATGTGAATCTGCAGATCATTTCGGTATCTGATCAATGAACCTTTATGGTTATCTTATTTGTTTGATTTTTTGATGTATTTTTCCTCCAGTGTTGACAGGAAACTGCTGCTGAGGTTTGTCCACAGCTGTGCTGCCTCTGATGCCCAGCAGGGGGCAGCGGTCCACCTGCTCAGGGCCGTGCAGCACAGGCTGGATCTGTCCTGCTCCTCCTGTGTGGACCTGGATGTCAGTGAGACTCTCAGGCTGACTGCTGAGGACTGCAGGGCCGTCTCCACCATCCTGAGACGCAGCAGCCGGAAAGCAGAGCTCGACCTGCAGGACTGTGAGGTGGATTACAGCGGACTGGACCTGCTGTTTCCTTTCCGAGACGGAGTCCTCCTCAGGTGGGAAAGACCACAGAATGACCAGAGAAGAAGCTTGTTTCCATGTTTCTTCATCCCAACAGTCTGCTCTGTTTCTCCTGTTTAGAGCCAGTAAAGCCGTCCTCCTCCAGCTGCTGTCCCTGGTTCCTGTGAACAGTGAGAGGGACACAGTGAGACGGGCAGTGTCCCTCTGTGGAGCCCTGGGTGGAGAGCTGGACCTCAGTCACACCACACTGGATCAGAGGGCCTGTGGAGCTTTGTCCCTGATGCTGGAGTTCTCTGAGGGGCTGACTGAGCTGGACCTCAGTCACTGTCAGCTCACGGACCAGCTGCTGCTCAAACTCAGCACACATCTGCACAAAGTACAAGTCCTGGAGTGAGTGTCCATCTGTAATGTGTTCATGTGACAGAAATCTATGTGACGCAGGTAATCATTCAGAACAGATTCATTAGAGCAACAGCTGGAGTCATGTCAGCTCAAAGATAAACAGTAACCCTACGAATAAACCTGAATCTGGAGCTGCTGCACCCTAAATATATAAATTGCAGGCTACATCTTATTTTGAGTTTTATAAACTTAGCTCAGGAACAGGTACCACGCCCCGAACACAGCTCATTTCCTCCACACAAAGTATTTAAGCACAACGAACCTGTTCACTTCCTCTTCCGAGGCTCGAAATCGGACACAATACAAGCACAAGGCACTGATTTCATTGGATTTTCTTCAAACTTGGCACACTGAGAGGGCTATTGCCATAAATGCTTCCTCTAGAGTTTCAGCCTCTTAGTCTAGAGCATTGCGCAGTTATTTCTGCAATTTGGGCCAGTAACGTTTTTATGATTATCCAGGGCCAAACAGGAAAATGGCCAAATGGGTTAGAACATTTGCCCTACATGGCGAGCCCGTATAAGTACACACCAAATGTCAGTTCCTTATGAATCAAAATCTGACATTTGGACTACATTTTCATGGGCCGGCCATGTAGTCCAAATGTCCTCACCCAAATGTCGGAAGGTGTCCCAAATGACAGCGGGACATTTAGGATGTATTATCCCATTTGTCCAGGAGACATGCACTGACTGTCACCCGAGGAATGAGGCTCGAGATCGGATACAATATAGGCCAGCCTAACCCTTCATCCCTCAACCCTACACCTACATCCCTTCATCCCTCGACCCTACACCTACATCCCTTCATCCCTCGACCCTACACCTACATCCCTTTATCCCTCGACCCTACACCTACATCCCTTCATCCCTCGACCCTACACCCATTTATCCCTCGACCCTACACCTACATCCCTTCATCCCTCGACCCTACACCTACATCCCTTTATCCCTCGACCCTACACCTACATCCCTTCATCCCTCGACCCTACACCTACATCCCTTTATCCCTCGACCCTACACCTACATCCCTTCATCCCTCGACCCTACACCTACATCCCTTTATCCCTCGACCCTACACCTACATCCCTTTATCCCTCGACCCTACACCTACATCCCTTCATCCCTCGACCCTACACCCATTTATCCCTCGACCCTACACCTACATCCCTTTATCCCTCGACCCTGCATCCCTTCATCCCTCGACCCTACACCTACATCCCTTCATCCCTCGACCCTACACCTACATCCCTTTATCCCTCGACCCTACACCTACATCCCTTTATCCCTCGACCCTACACCTACATCCCTTTATCCCTCGACCCTACACCTACATCCTTATCCCTCGACCCTACACCTACATCCCTTCATCCCTCGACCCTACACCTACATCCCTTTATCCCTCGACCCTACACCTACATCCCTTTATCCCTCGACCCTACACTTACATCCCTTTATCCCTCGACCCTACACCTACATCCCTTCATCCCTCGACCCTACACCTACATCCCTTCATCCCTCGACCCTACACCTACATCCCTTTATCCCTCGACCCTACACCTACATCCCTTTATCCCTCGACCCTACACCTACATCCCTTTATCCCTCGACCCTACACCTACATCCCTTTATCCCTCGACCCTACACCTACATCCCTTTATCCCTCGACCCTACACCTACATCCCTTCATCCCTCGACCCTACACCTACATCCCTTCATCCCTCGACCCTACACCTACATCCCTTTATCCCTCGACCCTACACCTACATCCCTTTATCCCTCGACCCTACACCTACACCCCTTTATCCCTCGACCCCTTCAGCTTCAGAAATCTACCAATCATTCCATCACGCAATAAACCTCTTGAAACTCACATTGTTATTGCCGTTGTCCTTGTTAGTGAAACATTCTTCATCTCAAGTGAGTAGTTGTCATTTATTTTCACTGTGAATTCCCTCAGAAAACAGCAGTCGGGCTGACGGTGAGCTATAAACACAGAGAACTCATAATAATCCTGCTGCCACGACAGAATGTATTCACATCATCAAGAGGAAATGAGTTTGATGGTTTGTTTGAAGTCAAAATGTCCTCACGATGAACACAACGCTGTATAGACTCTGAATCTTATGTGAGTGGACGGTCAGTTATACTGCAGTGTCAGAAAACGTCCATAAATGATGAAGACATACAAGTGGAGATAACGTGAACAGCCTCCACATGTAAAGTCACAAATGCTCCTCTGTGTTCCAGTCTGAGTCACAACAACATCACTGATGCTTCCACTGACAACTTACTCCAGCTGGTCTCCATCAACCCCTCCATGGACACTGTGCGGTGAGCACCGGGCATTAATCCATGAATCCACACAGCTGTTCTCACAGATCAGTGAACCCTGTTCCATCATATTCTCTCTCTCTCTCTCTCTCTCTCTCTCTCTCTCTCTCTCTCTCTCTCTCTCTCTCTCTCTCTCTCTCTCTCTCTCTCTCTCTCTCTCTCTCTCTCTCTCTCTCTCTCTCTCTCTCTCTCTCTCTCTCTCTCTCTCTCTCTCTCTAGACTCTTCAGGAACAACATCGTGGACAGAACATCCTTTAAGAAAGACAAGCAGTTTGAGATCTGGTGAAGCCGTCGTCAGTGTGGCGGTCAAGTGCTGATGGTTAGATGATGATATCAGTGTAGTGCAACACTGTGTTTACAGTAGTCAGCTGGTGTGATGATGATTCATCAAATTGTTCTGTTGGGATCAGGATTCAATTATTTTTGTATTTTGGCAAAACAACATAACTGTTCTATCAATATCATGAATCGGCATAATTTATGTATTGTGTAATAATGGGACGATGTAGTTAATTTAAGGATGAGAAAACTTCAATCATCTCAAAGTAATGATGCAATAACAAACAATGTAAATATGAGAATTATTCTTGGTTGATCATTTAAAGAGAGATAATGGTCATTGTCTCTTTTCCTCATTAAAATACTTAATTTACTGTAAACTGCAGTCATCTGTGTTCACCAGGTACCAGCTGACTGAGTCTGTACTTTATGAAAATACAATAACTTGAAATGTACCATTGTAAATACACTCAATAAATACTTGAGATATGTATGTATGATTTCCCTTTATTACACTCATGTTATGGAGTATTAAAAAAAACAATAAATCACTGTTTAAAACAGAAAGCTCCTGGTTTATATTTGAGGCATTTCAGTAAAAAGGTTCAAAGGTTTTTCTGTTGGTAGATATTATAATTTATCATCTTTTATTCAGGGAACAGTTATGAAATACAACATTTTATATAATGAATACAGATGCTCAGGCAGCAGCTGTATTTGTCTGCAGTGTTTCTCCACAGAGAGGTGGATCAGAGGAGACCCTGAAGAAGACCACATCCCTGAGAGGAAGAGGAGGGAGGAGCAAGTCTGGCTGCTTCCAGGTCGAGTAAAGTCACCTCTGAATGAACTCATCCTCTCCCAGTTCACCAGATGAAATCAGCCTCAAGCACCATGTTCATGTCCCACATCAGACATGAGTTCTACCTCCAGAGAGCCTCTCCATATCACAGTACTTGTACCTTCTACTGTAAATATATACTTATATTATATATATATATATGAGTGGTGTTTTTAATTACCCATATTGGAGTAAAACGGATCTTTTTCTCCTCACAGCAGCCTGACATCACATCAGGGACACCTCACTGTTTGGGAAATGTCTCATCATCAACCTTGACAGCGTGAGAAAAGCAAACGCTGAAGGTCGAGAGGTCTCGCAGTCCTCTGACCTACAGTATGGAGGTGTAACCGTCCCTCAGTGAGGCCCAGCAGCCTCCGTTTTCACTCGGTGAGGCCAGATTCATCCGTCAAACAGACACTCTGTCAAACCTCCTGCATTCACACAATCACTGACTTATTTAAAGGGACTAAGAACGTTGCTTGAGGAACTCCCTCAAAATATAGTCATGCCCCTTAACACTATAGTTGCATATTTGCTGCTTATTGCATCTGAGGAATCCCCCCAAAAATATTATAAATATCAGTTCATGCATTGTATGTGAGCTGCTTGGGCTCTTATCATGAAGCACATTATGTAAAACATTTGTGTAGTGTCTTTTAAAAAGTGTACAACATGGCAGTGACATGATTATTATATATGTTGTATGAACAGAAGGAATGTTTCAGCCTGTTTCAGTGAACTACTGTTTTACAACTGTGAGCCAACCCTTTCATCTCTAAAGCTGCACATCTATTTTAACATCACGTTCTCCTTCTGTCTCCTGCAGCTCGTTGGGATGGTGGGACATGATCTGACAACTTGGTTCCTGATGAATAACGGTAAAGAAAACAACGTTATTTGTACATGACACAGCTGCAGTCTGCAGTGCAACATGAAGCCGCTGATGTGATTTAAAGTTGCTGTTTGCTGCCATCTTGTGGCCTCATTGGAGATTACATCTATAGTTCATACTTGGCACTACTCTGAATATTGATGACACATATTTCTCCACGTGTCTGTTCGTAAATGCCTCAAACACAAACTGTGACGGTGTTTGTTTTGTGTGATCTCAGTGTTGGAGTGAACGGCTTCAGACTGCAGTGAACTCATTCATGTCCACAGTCTTAAAATGTTTTAAAGTGTTTAAAACTAACAAGATGTACTATTGTACGTCCCAACGCATGAAGAAAGAGCCTGGTCATTATAGTTTAGGATACAATTTGTAGGATTGAAAATAAAAAACAAGAGAAAAACACTAAAAAGCACTCAGTTTATAATGAATGTTTGCATTGACAACACATTTTTGATTTAATATCTTGTATCATTGCTTCTTTATATTCAAACTAAACATTATTTAATTCATGTAAATATCCAAATATCAAGACCTTTGGTTCCCGTTATTGTTTTGCTTAAACTTTTTCCAGAGATGATCGATGATGGCACAGCATAAATTAAGGACATCGTGGATATGGTGAGTGCTGATTATTTTACACTCTCCTGAAATAAAAAAGATGATAAAAAACTGTTTTGGCAGCAATTCAGGGATTATATTTAAAAAACAAAAAGTCATGTGTAACCTGGCCATCTAAAAACAAGTACAGTCCAGTTGTTTTTCCAAGAAACTGACTCCTCTACAGATTGCATCTGTTCTGGTTTTGTAAACGTTTTCTCTCCACTGCAAAGTCAAAACAACAGCTCCCACAATCCCTTGCCCCTGTGACCCTCCTCTCCAGCCGAGTGTTCAGACACCCACAGAGTTCTCAGCATGGGGTTTGAAAATGACACGATTTTGGGGGAGAAAAATGTGATGAGACCCCCTTTTCCTCCCTCCTCACCCGGCTGTACATTACACACACGAGTGAGCCGACAGTCCTCCTTCACCAATTAACACCTACTTTATTATAACGCTGACTTCTCCCTAATGTTCTTGCATGTGTTTATGCACTATTACCTTGACGGATGCCTGTTCCACGATTAGACATAATTGGCATGTCAATATGCAAAACCTAAATGGATTAACCTTCTTTAAAACTAATGAGCACTTGCATGCCCAGCTGGGGGAATGGACCAGAATTAGCATTTGTCATCTTTTAGGAGTGATGTGGGAATAAATAATTGAAAAGAGGCTGGATATTGTCTTTCCTTGGGCTACTTGTGCGTAAAGTGACTGTACTGTTGAAAAAGAGGGAAATATGCAGATTTACTGTCTTAACGACGGCTGTAGGCTCGCTGGTTTGTCTGAGCAAAAAATACTAAGAAGCTGTGTCTCAGGGGAACATTTTTAATCAAACGGGAGCGAGTAAAAAAAAAGGTAAATCCTCATGAGTTTGATTGGAAAAGATATTTAGATCAGAAGTGACAACTTTAAAATGTTCAAGCCTGTAGATGATGGACGTGGTCTCTGCCACAACAATGAGCCAAAAAGCAGCTGCAGGTAAAATAACTTACAGTAGATTCAATGATCCATGTGGAGGATCAGAAGGTCAAAGAAAATATCATTAAGATGACATAGCTCAGAGTGATGAACAACTGGACAGAGTACCTGAGGTTGTGTGGTCAATCCTTGTGAGGTGCAGTGGCTTTTGAAGTCCAGCGCCCAAAGAGGAGTAAAAAGCTCTATGAAATGCGTTGAAGGTGAGATAGCTCAAAGTGATATAAAACGGGTTATAAAGCCTGAGGTTGTGTGTTCAAACCCGATGTGGTTCAGTTATTTTTAGGTCCAAATCTCAAAATGAAAAGGTTAAATATGCAAAGAGAAGCTTCATGTGTGTACTTGCGTTGGTGGCGCAGGAGGTTTGTTCACGACACGAAAGGCGCCCGTGTCGAGTTCAAGTCCTCCTCGGCACCAGCGGATGTGCAACCACAAATAAAATAGCTGCGTAAACAGTCCAGAGACAGGATGAGTGTTTGTGTTGTGAGTCAGTCAAAGTCCAGACGTGATGTTCAGTCTAAATGTCATGAGATTGTAAACAGTACACACATGTACAAGACCAGGCATGTCAGAATAAATCATACAAATTCAACATGCAATTCCTCTTTTTACCTCACGGTGGCAGCACCACTCTGTAACTGTCTGGCTGTTTGAAATTGGCTCTGACCCTTGAACTGGCTCTGACCCGTGAACTGTCATGGCGGCGGCAAGAAAAAAGGAAAGTGGATAACGAGGGCCGCCGCTTCCAGGAGAGGTGGAGGTCGCAATATTGTTTTCACCGAAAACCAAAACAACTGTGTCTGCCTAATTTGTCATGAGACTGTTGCCTTGTTTTAGGAATATAACGTAAAGAGACACGACGAGACCAAACATGCTAATGCTACAACAAGCTATCAGAGCGCGAGCGAGCTAGAAAAGTGAAGCAACTCCACGATAACATGGCCACACAGCAGCGGTGCTTTTCACATGAAAACATCATCAAAGCAAGCTACGGAGTGGCCGTGGTGATTGCTAAACATGACAAACCTTTTACGGAAGGTGAGTTTATCAGAGACTGTGTTATGAAAATAGCAGAAAACATAATTGCCCCGAGAAGAAGACAGTTTGCTCATGTTTGCCTGGCTCGTATCAGATACTAAGATTGTTTTTATGCCTCTTTTATATGTCAACCCTGCCACATTTCAGAGGGACACAGCTTTTTATGTGAAATATTAAACTGCAACAAGTCTGGAAACATGTCAGTCTCCTGCCTGTATGAGAATAATGGAGGATGTGAATAACAATAAGAACAGTGTAGCTCAGTGCTGCTAATACCTCCTCATACAGAACACATCACACAAAATGAAAATACCTGCAGGTAAAACAGCTCAGGTAACTCTGACAAATACTGCATATTTTATAATACTATATATTTACTTCAGAAGAGGTTTGTCAAAAGAGACCCAGCTCATAATAACCGGTGTTTTGTATTTGACATGATCCCTTACAAGTGTTCTTGAGCGAGACACTGATCCCTTCGTGACTCCGCCCACTGCTGAGCATCACTTAGATGCAGACGTCACATTCCATGTTTGTACCTGAATGTATATGGTGACTTATGAAGTTTATCTTCATATCGAAGAATGTCAGTATTTTAATCTAGAGTGATATCACAGACAATACTACATCACACTCTATGTCTCCTCTAAATGTCACCCGTGATGAAAGACATTGTTGATGAGATGGATTGTAATGTGTACCCTCTAACCATCAGGTAGCAGTATTCCATACTGATGTAATGTATTGATCCTGGACTCTTCCAACAGATATTCATACGTTTTCTATCTGCAGACTGAGTGAGAAGACTTCCCAGCAGCTGCTCTCCCTCCTCCATGAGATCCAGGACAAGGACTTGACCCGGTCCTTCTTGAGTAAGGTTGGTGGAGACCTGAGCAGCTGCTGTCTGAACTGGGAGCTTCTTCACTATCTGCTTCAGCAGTCGTCAGCTCACACCATCACGGTGAACCTGAAGAGGAACCGCTTCTTACAGGAGAGCGTCGCACGTCTGCTTCCCTTTCTGGACAGGATTGTGTTCAAAGGGTGATCTATTTGGGTTTTTATCATTTCTATACGTGTTGTTGTGGCTTGTTCTCACTAAACAAAGACCTCTGGTGTCTTTCAGGCTCTGTCCCAGCTTTGTGTTGACCGCCATCAGAGAGATCTATAAAGCTGGAGCCGCTCCTCTTGTAGCCGGTTTACTGAAGTCTTTGGATCATGAGATCGACCTGACCTGCAGAGGGATGGGCTCGGTGGACCGTGCCGCTCTGCTCTTCACCCTCCGACACAGTGACCGAGTTAAACTGAACCTCCTGTGGACCTCCGTACCAGCAGAGGAAGTGGAGTCCATCCTCTTTATGCTGGACAAAGTTTCTCAAATCAGGTCAGACATTAGTATCAGTACGCTCCAACACTCAGGATAGAGTTCACAGAGGAATATATATCATATATATTTTGTTTGTTTGGAGTAAGTCAGCGAGACTCTCAGGCTGACTGCTGAGGACTGCAGGGCCGTCTCCACCATCCTGAGACGCAGCAGCAGAGCTCATCCTGCAGGACTGTGAGGTGGAGGACAGCGGACTGGACCTTCTGGACCTCAGTCCTGGATCTGGTCTCCATCAACCCCTCCATGGACACTGTGCGGTGAGCACCGGGCATTAATCCATGAATCCACACAGCTGTTCTCACAGATCAGTGAACCCTGTTCCATCATATTCTTCTCTCGCTCTCGCTCTCGCTCGCTCTCTCTCTCTCCTCTTCAGGAACAACATCGTGGACAGAACATCCTTTAAGAAAGACAAGCAGTTTGAGATCTGGTGAAGCCGTCTTCAGTGTGGCGGTAAAGTGCTGATGTCTTCTGTCTGCTGATGGTTAGGTGATGATATCAGTGTAGTGCGAGTACTAACACTGTGTTTACAGTAGTCAGCTGGTGTCATGATAATTATGGAGGAACTACAGATTATTCTTTTTTTATGATGGATATTTATGATGGACACCCTGTGAGATTCATCAAAGTTCTGTTGGGATAACAAGTAGAGGCCATAACTGTTCTGTCAATATCAAGAGTCGGTATCATTTATGTATTGTGTAATAATTTAAGGATGAGAAAACTTTAATCATCTCAAAGTAATGGTGCAATAACAAACAATGTAAATATGAGAATTATTTTTGGTTGATCATTTAAAGACTCTGTCTCTGTTCCTCATTAAAATACTTAATTTACTGTAAACTGCAGAGAAGTGAACATCTGTGTTCACCAGGTACCAGCTGACTGAGTCTGTACTTTATGAAAATACAATAACTTGAAATGTAGAGTTGTGAATACACTCAATAAATACTTGAGATGTATATGTAACGTCGTCGATTTTTACGAGTGTTATATGTGTCACATTTTAGAACCAAGTTCATGGTATAATATGAATTTGTTAGTATTAATCAGCTGTCAAGTCTTCCCCCTCTAAATCCCAGCGCAAGAGATAATAACTTCACATAAAAAGTGTGTGTATATGTAGCCTGTTGTGCAAAGGCTATATATAATTTCATATAATATATCTAATAATGTAGATGACCTCTTGCGCTGTGCGCAAGAAGTCATCTACATTATTAGATATATTATATGAAATTATATGTAGCCTGTTGTGCAAAGGCTATATATAATTTCATATAATATATCTAATAATGTAGATGACCTCTTGCGCTGTGCGCAAGAAGTCATCTACATTATTAGATATATTATAGTATTAGTATAAGTAGGAATCAATATCACACAAAACTGTCTTAAAAGAAGTCACTCTTCCTTCTCCCCTAAATTGCAGCTGGCCATCATCCATTTTCCCATAACCCCCCGGTTACATTTCTCCGAAACTTCGGTGGGGACAATGCCCCCACCACCACCTCCGCGGTGGAGCACCAGACACTTGGCAACGTGTGGGATTCAAACCCACGTAGTGCATGGACACCTAGGATTATTAGTCCAAGGATACCACCACCGCGTCACCAGGCCCTTTCGCATTTGGAAGTCTTCTCGGAACGTATTTGACTCTGCGATTGCCTGTCAAACCTCAAAACCTACCGGTTTTGAACCTTATAAGGTTCGATCCCACAATCTCTCGGGTTCTAGCCCGTCTGCCACCCGACTGAGCTATTCGACCCCACGCACTTAAATCGTGTCTTGGCGTATTTGAGTCTGCGATCGCCTCAAGCCTCAAAACAAATCATAACTTATAATGGTTGAACCCGTCTGCCATCCAACTGAGCTATTAGACGCCACACTTGCATTGTTCTTTGGTCGTATTTGACTCTGCAATTGCAGGTCAGACCTCACAACACAATGAACACTATGAGGTTCGAACACGCAATCTTTGGAACTACGACCAGTCGGTAATCAACTTGAGCTAACTGACCCAACGCAGTTGAGTGGTTTCTTGGTGTATTTGACTTCATGTTTGGTTATCAACATATTAAGAATCTTTTCATTTTTGCACAAAAAATTGTTACATCGACCTAAATCTGTATCGATTCAACCTTGTCAGCACTTTTGAAAACACTGATTAATGGTTCAATTGACGTCTTTCTGACACAATTCCTTTAAATGACAGCATTTGTTTGTTTGCAGTTCCTTATGATTCATACCCAACTCATGAATGTTTTAAAATCTCACTGAGTTTGTCCTCATTGAAATGTTAATTCCAGAAAACATCTACTGTGTCTCCATGTAAACAGACCATTCTCTACTTACCTGTTGGTTATCCTGCATGCACTGACGAAATGATCATTTCTTTCCCACATTTTTATTTCATACAATGACTTCTTCATGACATATTATATGATGCTGTTTTATGGCATACCATACTTACTGAAACAATACTCAAAATATCACCACATTATTTAGTTTCACTGGTGTCTCCTTGCTCTGAGACTTGTAGCAGCACAGAACAGCCCTTTTCCAACCTGACAGGAAAAGAAGGTGGGGCAAGAGAGGCTATAAATGAGACACACCTGTGAGCTGGAAAAAACCAATCAACTCACCACAACTGCATGGAGGAGTGAGCGTTTTAATGGAGTTACCGAAAGTATGATTCAGTTTCTGGACCTGTTCAGCTTAAACCAAGAAAATGTCGACAAAGACTAAACTAAACCGGAGCAGCAAGGATCCGTGAACCAGCTGAATACACGGAGCTTTCTTGGAGGACCAGGCCTTACTGGAGGTGTGCGGATCCCGGGAGCAGGTGGTGGAAAAGGAGTCGTGTTCTGCTACAGCTTGGACCAGTTTGAGGCCTCCTTAACTTCAGGGATTCATCAAGACATGAAACTCCTTCTTCTTCTCCTCGCACACTTACACACCCTGACATGAACTGAACTGAATGAACTGCCACATATTCCCTTAGCTTGGAACAGAACTACAACCCAACACACACACGCATGCCACTCACACCTTATCACTTATCACAAAACGGTCATAGTATAGCATGTCAAACATTCATAAAACGGTCATAGTATAGCATGTCAAGAATTCATAAAACGGTCATAGTATAGCATGTCAAACATTCATAAAACGGTCATAGTATAGCATGTCAAACATTCATAAAACGGTCATAGTATAGCATGTCAAACATTCATAAAACGGTCATAGTATAGCATGTCAAACATTCATCACACGGTCATAGTATAGCATGTCAAACATTCATAAAACGGTCATAGTATAGCATATCAAACATTCATAAAACGGTCATAGTATAGCATGTCAAACATTCATAAAACGGTCATAGTATAGTGTAGTACATACATAGTATTAACCTGTTTTGCAGTAAACCAGTGGTTCTCAAACGTTTTCTGTGTGACTCTAAATGGACCATCATGTACTAAATGAACATCATGCTGTATTGAAGAAGACTTGAAACTAGAGATTGAGACATAAACTCATGTTTACTGAGGGAATAAATCAAGAGAGAAGTAGAGTCATTTTCTATAGACTTCTATACAACCAGAGGAGTCGCCCCCTGGTGGCCACTAGAGAGAATGCAGCTTTAAGGTACTTCGGCATTGGCTCCACTTTTCAGACCCGGAGATCATCTGGTGGAGGCCAAGCTGCTGGAGGTGTGTCTCTCATGGGCCGAGGCACGTTGGACTTCATGGATCGGCAAATCCGTGTGTCACCACCGCTGATCTCCATCTATCCTCTAGTTTTGGAGCAGAACTTCTCAGAAGCCTCGTGTTGATGCACTTTTCGGGCCGACGCCCCGTCTCTCCGATGCACCTTGGACAAGACGACGGACAAACCGGGGCTGACAGAAGTCCTCCGTGTGAGACGGCGGCAGCTGGAGCGCATGCTGGTGCTATATTTGGTTGTGTTTGTGTGTACGAGTGTTTGTTTGTGTGAGTTTAAGTGTTTACCCATCCACTTTCCTCTGTCTGTCTGTCTGCGTGTGCAGTCGTCATGGTCCAGTCAGGTCGGAGTATCCTGAAGACACTGTCAGGCAGGATTGATTTCCTCTTTCCCGATCCGTGGAAGCATTCCTGTAACACAGCTGACCCCCCGAGTTGCGTTACCTTGTCATTTTGCGACACGGATCAAAGTGAAGACGAGCTGAAAATAACCACGCGCGGCAACCTTGAACTCTGAGGAGCAGACGGGCGTGACGGGAGCACACACACACACACACACACACACACGCACACACACACACACACACACACACCCCTCATATCAGAGATAAAAAGTCTAAGCGGTCGGACTTTCTACAACATAAAAAACAAATACTGGAAGAAGGAAACTGACAATCTTGCAGTAAATAGCATGAATATACACACTGTAATTGCTCTGGAGATCTTACATTTCTATAACATTTGTGTGAGCAGATTTAAAGACAAACATGTAAAAAAAAAAAACTTTACAAAAATGCAGCAAACAGGCTGAAAGAAAGCAGGAAGCTGGTCATGAACCTGGTTTCAAATGAGCATTGTTTAGTGCAGGAGCTTCCTCTCAGCAGCCAGTAGAGGGTAGAACAGCACCAGGAAACGCGCGAGTCCACCTCGACCAGCAGCAGACGTCTTCAATCCCAAGTCACACACACGAGCTCCAACCCCGAGCAGGGAGAGTTAAGACGTTGGCACATTCAACAGACTGCGCCATAAGAGTCATGACACACATCTTTGACCAGGAAATGATTTGGACACACAAACAGGAAGCAAAGACAATTAATGTCGGCCTCGAATACGTAAACTCTTCTTGTTATAATCCTTAAAACAGCATCTCGTTTTACTGTGAAGCAAAAAGCTGCAGAGAAGCTCGTTTGAACCATGGAAACATCATTTATTCCTAAAAGTGACTTCTTTGACACGGTGGTGTCCTCGTTTGATAAAAATGATGACATGTTGCTCTGCATTAACATGAAATTGTTTCATTTACAACCAAGAGTCAAGTTTAACGTATCTTTCACTTTCAATTCATGTAAAGCATTTGAATAACTTCTTCCAGCCCAAATTGCTGGTTAAAGGAATGGCCAATGCCTTACCCATCAACTACATGCCAAGGCCTGGTGATATTATCGGTTAATCAGTAATTAAAAACAAACAAAAGAAGTGTATCATCTAAGTTTATCACACAAATAAACCACACAAACATGTGAAATACTCGGCTGCCAATCCTATATATCGAGGGCTTTTATTGTGAAAGGTAAGAACTGTGAGCGATAGAGTTTGACGTCTTGATTCGGACCACAGAGCCTCAGTGTTTTATAATAAAGACGCAACTGGACTCGCTCTGCACAACGTGGTTGGTTGATGCCAAAAAAAATCAACCCTGCTACTAAAAATGTTTTGCTTTCTTTTTTTGCTGTTCACGTTCCGTGTGAAAGTGCTCGTGACAAAAAGTTTAAATGAATAAATTGCACAAATAAATCTCCCCCTGATGTGGAAGGGCCTTCATGCTGCTTTCTGTTTGTTGCTTTGGGCCATTGATTTTCTTTGCTGCCTGTTTTTTTTCTGCAAAAAAACCCCCCAAAAAATGCTGCTGTCAACACTTATTAAAACCCATCAGGCATTCCATCCAACAACGTCACAAACAATATGAAGACTTGACCTCAACTCCACCCGACACGGTTGGGATGAACTGGAGCTCAGAACCAGCTTCCAACATCTGGTGGAGAGCCTGAAAGCAGAAGAGTGGAGGTTGTTAAAGCAGCATATTAACATATATTAATATATATATTAATATATATATTCGACACAGTTTAATTGTTCAACTCTTGAGCTGTCTCTCTCCAGATCAGGGGATCACGTCACCCACAGAAACCTGGGAGTCGCCTGAGTCATCTGGTCCACTATCCTCCTCCTCCTCCTCCCCCCCTAACACACACACACACACACACACACACACACACACACACACACACACAGAGTGAGAGAGTGCAGAGGCCCAGCTGGGCGAGCTATCTGTTCTCTCTCAGAGCTATGTGCTGGGCTATGGATCCCTGAGGGACGCCGCTGCCTCCTGTGAGCAGAGGATCCATGCCAGGCCCTCGATCGAACCACGTGTGTGTGTGTGTGTGTGTGTGTGTGTGTGTGTGTGTGTGTGTGTGTGTGTGTGTGTATAAGAGACATTTTCTGGTTGGCACTTTCTCAAATATTCGGTGAAAGACCACAACAGTGAGGATGTTTGTGGCTTCTGCTCAAAAACAACACAAACACTGCATGAAAAGAGATTTCTAGAGTATTTAAATAACAAATCCTGAAATGAATCATCCTGCAATTTCAGCATTTTTAAGCGTGAAAAAAAAATATGGAGAAATATTGTGTGTTTGCGACGCGGTTCAAACACTTTCCTGGAAGCAGACATCAGCCGTCTATTGGACAACATCGACCACTGGGCAGCTGTGACTCACTCCCAGAAGAAGACAACACAAGAACAGCTTTACAATCCTTGCATTCTGTATTTATCATCTGGAAATATTGACTTTTTGTGAGCAGATTTTTTCACGATATATTTTCAAACACCAACGTTGAGGTTAAATGTGTAGAACTATGAAGCCTGAACTCCTTCTTTGGTGATCCAACAGGATTATCTTTTCTGAATTTCCTTAATAATGGATTATAACACTCAGAAAATCAATCAAATGTATTATAAGTTAAGTATAAAGTATAACTTAAGTATAAATTCAGAAAAAAAGTTGCTTTTTAAAGCCTATAAATCAATTGAGATAACAAATCTGAAATGTATTTAATGGAGCTGGAACCTGAATCGTATTATTAAATACAATTTATATTAATTCATAGCATGAATGATATACTTCTACTCAATCCCTGTACTTTCATGCCATCAATACATTTATTTAATGACCGGACGTTTTGATGTATGTAGATAAACTGTATATATTTACTCACTGGTATTTATTGCTTTACTTGATATGTTTACTGAGCATCTTTGGTTCAAAACGTTTGTTATCTTAAATAACTGAAACACGGGATCAGCTTTTTAACATTAAACATACGATACTATGTTCATGTTGGAGCATTATTAACAATATAACAAATAATAGAATATGATAATAAACAACTACAATGAACACTTTTCCTGTTGACACTTTAAAAGCACTTCTACAATGCGTTATTAATATTTTACATCAGTAAAAGTTGTGAGTACTGATATTTAATATCTGTTATCTAATCCGTTTCTTCGCCTTTCTATCCATCCATCATCCATTATTCATATTTTTGTGTGCTCCTTGCTGCTGTGCACTTTAACGTGAATTGTCTTCGCTACATAAATGTTAAAGCTGCAACACGTCTTGCGATTGATCAAAAACATCCAAGTTCCAACAAAAGGCGTCGCTACTCAAGAGAAATCCTACAAGCAGCGCAGTGTGTTCTACGCTTTGACGGACGCTTCAGTCTATGAAGCGGTTTCACAGACCCCGTGTATACATCGAGTCACTCGTCCTCAGAGCAGACCTGATGCAAATGCCGCTGTTGTACTTGTGTGTCGATCCTGCAGCTCCGGCGTTTTGCATGTGCAATAAAACGACTTTTCTTTTCTCCCTCTGAGCTCTTAGTTTCAGTTTCTGCCTCGCTTTTTTCTGGCTCCAACAACTTTGTTCCATTTCTCATTCTCTGGCATAATTACGGCTTTATAGCATTCTCCACCGCTCGGGCATGCTGTAGATATTTCTCCCCCCCCCCCCCCCTCCCCCTTTCCCTTTTTTTTTTGTCTTTTTTGGTTTGGCTCTCATTAATAATTCACAGAGAGAGAATGGGAAATTTTAGTGCAATTTGCAGCTGCTGAATCCCAGTTATTGTTTTGCAGGGTGTTGCACACAGAGAGAAAACCTCGGACGAAGGCTTTGTAGTCCTGAATGTAATTTGGCTGCGTCTCTCTGACAGGCCACACATCATTAGGGGGGTGAGCGAGATGTGGGGGGGTAACGGCTCCGTCCAGCACACTGTCCTCATCTGTCGCTCCAAACCCCCGACGCTCCGTGTTTCCTCAACGCTTTTAGATGCTGTTTGTTCATATTTATGCCTCATAACTATCGATGTTTTATTCCGTTTGTTTGCATTCGACCAGGCAGCCGCTGAATTATTCAGAGCGGGCCGAGCCGCTTCGAAGAAGATGACAAAGACGACGGGAAACTTTTGGCCGCTTTGCTTTCAGATTGTCAGACCAGACGCTTCTTGAAAGAGCAGCGACGGGAACGACGACCGAGTTGATTCCAGGGCATCCTGGTGGCCGACCTTCGTTGCATGACGTGCCGCTCTCTCAGCCACATGGCTGCGAAGCTGAAAACTAGCTGCTAAAGGCACAAAAGTTAAAGTTCTGAAATCAGAAACTGCAGCATGCAGACACTGCAGACACCTGGACCTCAACACTTAAACTTAAAGCCACATTTTTGTAAAAATTTGGACCCAATCCGGAAATACCAACAAATATAAACTGCAACGAGTCGAACTGGGCGTGGCTAACAACAGACTAATGTCTCCTCATGTCAACAGCTTTCATGAACCTCCAATGAGACCTCCAGAGTTTGTTTCTGAAATGAGCAGTTTGAGAAGAGAAGCAGCATCGATCGGCCGTTAATCGCCAATCATCAAAGCAAAAACGCAAAATAATTTGGTGGCTTCAGGTTCTGAAATGTGAGAACCGGCCGACTTGAATTCAATGGCAGCATCAATCGATCAGACCTCAGCGAGGACTGAACAATGTCCTCGTATTCATATTTCTATGAGCAACAGATGCTGATGCAAGAGACTTGATATTGTTCCTTTTGAATAATTTTACATGTGAAACCTGAAATGCTACATTTCAACCACATGTCTGTGACGAGCCGAGTTTAAGGAGGAGCCGTTTCTCACCAGACCTGACAAATATTGATCTGTAAATACCTGAAATGTGAGTTGTATCCGGTGAGGATGTTTTACAAGCAGGAAGTTAATCTAAGCTGTAGAACACTGCAGTTAATATTAGTCATTTAATAAAGTATTTTCTCTCCTTGAATAGAGTCCTGTTTCAAACACAAATGCATCTAGCTCTTAAATATCTTCAACTCTCACTTTCAGGTTGTATGAATCTAACCTTTACATGCGTTGTTTTTACACGCAGGATTCTGTCAATTTAGCTTAATTTCATTTTCACAGATCTTCATTTGTTATTTGCCTTTTGCACAAAACGTATTGAACTATTTCCATCTTTCCTCATAAAAATAGTTTTTCATGATTTGCATGTGCCTGACTGTGTGTGTGTGTGTGTGTGTGTGTGTGTGTGTGAAGGCACCAACCACCAAGAGTAGAGGCCAGGGGCATCAGGGCTCGGAGGAAACTGGCGAGAGAGAAAAAAGAGATAAGAAATCAAAACCTCTCCTTTTGCCTTCTCTCTCTTCTGGCCTATTTTGCGCAGAGTATCTCATAACCGGAGAGTTTAGGGCTGTTTAATGCTAGGTGACACAGCAGTGTCCTGCAGTCTTTTCTTTCTTAATCCCTGGCATCTTCGGTAAAAGATCTCTCAGAAGGAACGGCGCTCGTTTCTGGCATCCAGCCGCCGGAGGGAAGAGGAGATTGTCAGGGCGCATTTCTTCTCTGCTCGCCAGCCATTCCTCAGGAGGACGGTGTGTGTGTGTGTGTGTGTGTGTGTGGATAAATCTCCCCCCTTTTTTGTGGTGAGTTAGATAAACTGAGGGGAAGAAGAGAGAGAGGTGGCAGCTCCCCCCGTTGGAGAACAATTCCACCGTAAGCTCTTGTTTTCTGGAAATGACAGGAATGTTTCTCTTGTCTTGCTCTTGTCACCTTGCCTCCAACATGGCCGCAAACGAGCTAAAGTGAAACTCACTGGTGCGTTTGTGGAGGAAGGAGGAAGAAAGGGAGGAGGAGGAGGAAGAGGAAGATGCCCGGCGGGCTGGTGTTTGGTGTCATCCTCTGATAGCGGGTTCTGTTTGGCCGGAGGAGGGTTCTGTGCAGTCTCTCTCTCTCTCTCTCTCTCTCTCTCTCTCTCTCTCTCTCTCTCTCTCTCTCTCTCTCTCTCTCTCTCTCTCTCTCTCTCTCTCTCTCTCTCTCTCTCTCTCTCTCTCTCTCTCTCTCTCTCTCTCTCTCTCTCTCTCTCTCTCTCTCTCTCTCTCTCTCTCTCTCCAGAAATTATTAAAACTTTCAAAGTTCCTGAAAAGGTGAGCTGCAGGGAATCGCAGAATTAAGTATTTTCAGCTCACATCCTGTTAAAGTTAGTCTCTCTGGACTGTTCTTCCACAATCATTTGATCCTTTAAAGTTTAACATTTTAATGTCATTGCTTAATGGACAGAACTGAACAATAGGACCATGATGGCTAAAAATGAATATTGAAATCAGCAAAGCCAATTAAAACCTCACATAGAAACATTAAATAGAACAAAATCATTTTACAGCGAGGAGTCAGATCATGGTATGTCGAGTTATGATGTAATAACTTATTGTGACATCAACTGGGCTGTAAACTGCTGACTAATAATGACGACTTTAAATATGTGTGACGGCATCGCTGCTGTTATTAAGGGCAACAGATTAACTTTAGGTCTACAACAGACTCGGCTTCATTACAGTGTAGAGTAGTTTGCTTTCACCATACAAACGTCAGAGTAGAATGTAAAGGAAGCCAAATAACGAGCGTTTGGTGCTCTGAGGGGAAAACACACATAAGAGTGAGTCGCCTTTCTGCAGCAGCAGATAAGGACGGGGTCGACCCCCCAGACGTCCAGGAAACCACAGCTTCCCCCAATCAAAAGTTCCATTAACCTGGAGCACCGGGAGCTAATTGAGAGCGGGAGAGGGTGAGATGCATCGCCGCGTCACTTCAGCCACCAGACGTCACGCCGCGACACGGCCGACACATTTGTAATTATCTGGGATAAAGAGGAAGAACGGCAACCAAACAGCCGCGCGGAGGCGATGGTTGAGTGTGGACTCCTCCGAGCAGGAAGGCTTCTCCAACCTCTGACAACCAAGATCATGTCTTAAGCATTGGGACACATCTGCATTACCGTTTTGAAGATTTACGAATCTCAACTTCACACATGCTCTTTGGCGGCGTGAGATCAGGAGGTCATTATGTTTCGTCGTGTTTCTCTTATCTCCTCGAGAGGCTGAAAGATATTCTAATCTGCCGCCACTAGCCTTAAGCCCTGGTACGGCGAGCGGGCCAACTCTTGTTCCACATAATCCCTCCACCCCAGCGAGGGGAGGAGGTCATGTTTGTCAAAATGTGGCGAAGTGAACATGGAAATCCCCCCCTCCCTCCCTCCTCCTCCTCTTTCTTCCCTGGCTTAATTTGGAATTAAAAATGCATGTGATTTTGAACTTTAGATCTCTGGAGAGAGCCGTAAACAAGTATGAAATGAAGTGTCTTTTGAAATCATCATCTTAGATCACTCATATGTACACAAACTTAATGAGTGACAATGTAAAAGGAATACCTGCATGCCTGCTCATCATATGTAAAGAACACGAAGCATGATTCTAATTTAAAGACTGTAGGTTGTAGCAATGTACTGCTGTGGACGTCATTCAGCCGTTAGTCTCTTTGAAGACACTCGCCTGTTTAAAGGTTGACGTCCTGCTTCATCTGACATACAGGACGTGGAACTAAACCTCCATCAGGATCGTTTACGACTAAACCCTCCTCCCCTCTATAAAGCGACCACACCCCCCCTCGTCTGTGATGGTGTCCCAGTATTTACACCTTTTTACGAGCGCACAGCCTCTCTGAGGTCACTGCTGGCCGACAGACTGCAGGACGCCTTCGATTACATCACATCTCAGGTATTCAGCGGAGCCGCTGAGCGCTGCAGCGACACAGAGATGTGCTCACAGATGTGGAACGCGAACTGTGAAAAGGACCTGCAAGGGTCAGAGGTCAACGTGACAGAACATCGGGGATGATTTAAACGCTGGAAGTATATTTGAGGGGCTGCAAGACGATGACGTTTGAGACATTTCTAAAGGGCTACAATTCTGAAAATGAATTAAAAGATTTAAATCAGTGAAAGTGGAAAATAATAATAATAAAATATAGTATTTTATAGCAGTTTTAGGTCGTTTTTGTCCTCTAAAGGTATCAAGTTTTTGAAAAAAAAAAATCTGACACAATCAATGCTGTGAAGAAATATTACATTTTCCTAAAAACCAAAAGTGGCATTTGAAGGAATTAACATAAGAAAATTAATGAATATTTAGAATTTATGATCACGACTGACGTTGCTTGAAAATATTAAATATATGATATTTATAAGGCAGTTGCTTTTATCTCTGCTTTTATATTTGTAGTTTTGCAAACGGTGGAGAGCATCGGAGGTAAGTTCACTTTTGCATCGCCATCAACGAAACTGCTCACAACTCAAGACGCTGCATGTAAACCGAGACTTGTCACCGTATCAAGAGCAACGTACAAAGAGCAGAACAGAAGCAGAAGCCGACATTCTTTCATCGTCATCGTCGCAGTGAACCAGCAGTAAGAGCTGCGGGGACAAAGTCAGGAAGTGTCTCCCAGCTCTGCATCCTGCAGTGAGCCTGCCCGTCATTGTTATCCAATCAGTTTGCACAGAGTGGGCTTTCACAAACAAACTAAACTTCGTAACCTCGGCGGCGGAGCGAGCGGCTGCAGCAGCAGACAGCTTGACCAGGGGAGCAACCCCCCCGGATGACGGATGGCGCGCGGCCGGAAACGAGCGCCTTTATCAGGCCGCATTATCCTCCAGCAGCCGATCCAGACAGGCCAGATTTTTATCGAACTGTATTGGATTTAGTAATTTCCTTTTCCAAGACAAATGGATTGAGATACTGCGGGGAGGAGGGGGCTTATTGTCTGCAACCTCGGGGCGATGATTACTTATGATGCATTTCGTATTTCGGGCTCGTCCCGACGCGCTGGTTCTTACTCTCAGTCCACCTCACTGTGGAACCCTGTGATGCTGCACAGGGGAGTTCATACCGAGCAGCTGCAACCGAGGAAGTCCAGCAACACTCTGCTGAAGACTTGAAGACTTGAACACTGAATCCACTTTTCACGAAAAGTGGATTCAACTTTGTTTCTGAAAGAAATGTCAGCAAACTGTTGAGTTTGGTCGTCACGGGTCAGGAAAGTCAAACGTTTCGTTAATTATCATGATGTCATGATGCAACAGTTGCACAACGAAATGCAGCTGTAGCCCATTTACTGCACAAGAAAAGATGGCAAACAACAACAGCTCATTCCTCTGCATGTTTTAATTTGCAAGAATGATCCGGGCAATATGGCCGACATCTTAAACACTAACGTTTGATGGTAATGTGTGAGGAACAAAGAGACCTGCTCGGTTATTAATGGTGAACATGGTGTGGTGAGTTTCTAGCTGTGGTTTATCCATTTATTTATATATATAGATATATATATATATATATATATAAATATATATATATTTAACCGTGTTGGGGTTGCTACCTGTTTAACTTTTCCACGCTGCCAGTGGAGCCTCACAGTAACAGCGCCTTTAGGATTAAAGCGTTCACCAAGTGGCATATGTTATGTTCTCCCACCTCCCCCCCTCCCTCCTCTCTCTCTCTCTGTGTGTGTGTGGACATGTGTGTACAAATCCCACGGCTGCAGACACACAGACGGGGGGGGGGGGGGAAGCACCTTGTGCCGATGAAAGCTGTGTCAGGTAATTTCACACTCTCACACGCGTGCAGTCATGTCGGCCTCCCCCGAGCTAACTCATTACCTGTCTCTGCCGCCGAGCGTGCACAGGATGCACCTTCTGGAGACGCCCGCGTTAAACAAGCTGCGCAGGTGGGGGGGGGGGGGGGGGTTGGCAGGTTGTTAGAGGAAGGGCAGGAAAAGGAGGGGGAGGGTTTGTCGTACTAAACGTGGCGGTGAAAAGCGACAGTAATGCGGAGAACAGACTGAAGCGGTTCATCCTCATCCTGAGGGGCTCTTTGGGGGTGAAGACCCGGAAACAACGCACTGTGACAGACCCGGGGTCCCCTCAAACAGAAGCTAACCCGCCCCGGCAGCTCCGCTCACCTCGTAGCGACGACGACAACGACGCAAACAAGAGCAGAGGCCGAGAGGTCGAGAGGTCGAGGTTCACCTTCTGCAGGCTCGGGGAGAAACCGAGGGCCGGGCCCCCGCCAGCTGTCTTTCTCCCTCTGACAAACGCCTCCCCCCTCCAACACCAGCGCCTCCCCAACAACCTCGCTGCCGCGCGGGAGCTGTCAAGGGGGGGGGGGGGGGGGGGGACCGGACCTGCCAGCATGCATCTGGCTGACAGGCGACTGGGAAGGTGCACTGCGAGCGCACGTCACAATCAATAACCCCCGCTGAGAGCGATGGATTATTTCTGTACGGGGGGGGGGGGGGGGGGGGGGCACGCTCACTCCCGGTCTTTGGGAGTTTGTTTTGAGAAAATACATATGCGGCGTGCAGGCGTGAAGAGCGAGCTTTGGAGGTGTGACACGTGATGAACTGCAGGCCAGCGTTTGGGGGGGGGGGGGGCAGGTTGAGGTGCTCGTTTGTTAAATAATATCTGATCATTAATATTCAATCATTACACAACTACTTATGGGGATATGGGAGAACCTCACGGTGTGTATGTATGTTGCATGTGTGTGTGTGTGTGTGTGTGTGTGTGTGGGGGGGTGATCAATTGCCTTTGCACTTACAGTCAACAGCCCGAGCCCGCGGCTAACACGCCGGAAGATCCGTTACGATTCCTTCCCAGAAGAAGAGGAGGAGAAGAAGAGCGAGCTGCCGCTGAGACGACGAGTTCCTGGCACACCAACAGATATAACAGGTTCCCTCCGTCGTAAGACGAGAGAATGTCAATGGGGCCCGACACGGAGACACCCGACCGCCGGCCGGTCGATAGCTGACATTACACCTCGGCACGTCAAGCCTCTTCAGTCGCCAGTCTTCAAGTTCTGCATTACCAATGAGGCCTGCTGCTGCCGGCCCCCCCCCCCCCCCCCCCCCCTTGGTAATTCATGTTTACCATGTTTATATTTTGAAGGGTGATTATCCAGTCGCATCAAAACCTGAATGAACCTCATTTCACTGGCTGCACGTTGAATTACAAGAGTTTTCTCCTTTTTTTTAAGCAAATGAAATCTAATTTTCAAAGAATTCGAGAGAAAGCGTCGCTGATGAACGTGATTGTGCACAGAAAGAGCTTTCCTGCAGCGCGTGCTGCTCTACCAGATGGAGATGGTCGCTCGTGGCTTTTGGACGCGTGGCGTCGTATTTAAGCCGACACCGTCTTCCTCCTCAAGGCTTTCTGAGAGCTGACAGATTTTCCTAACAGGCCAAATGAACTGGCTTTGATAGCTCGCTCATCTCCTCCTAAAGCCAATCAGAGCATGTTTACCATCACGGCCACAGAAGGGGAGAACTTTAAACGTGTGTTTCTGGGTTTTTAATCTGGCCTCTGATGTGACGTGGAGAAGAGGGGGGGGGGGGGGCGTCCTTTTAATGAAGCGCTGAGCAATTATCAAAGCGGCCTCCTATTGATCTCCGCTTCGTTCGAGGTCGGCCAGACGGATTTTAAGTCTTTTTTTTTTTACAGCTCCGGTTCATTACGAGGACTCGGCCTCGTGGAAACGCATGTCAGGGTGCCGGCCGTCGTCTGCGCTCATTTGAGCTGGTTTTGCGCCGCAGCTTTAAACAGATGTGATTGTGTTTGTATTTCTAAAGATCAGAACATTCTCACAAGAATAGGACGGTGAGGAGGTGAAAGGGTTCGGACAGTTAGTGTTTTAAAGGGGATTTGTAAGGATTTGAGTTCACTAAAACACACTAAAATCTCACATTTTGTGTTAAAATGTGAGCTTATAAAGCTAAAACCTGCTATAAAAATCTGCTGGTTTTGTTGATTAGGTTTCGTTAACTCAAACTAATCAGGGATGGATTACTGAACAGGCCCAAAAGCACTCTGGGCTTCATAAGGGTCCCTCAAAGAGCGTATAACTCGGAAGAGCCTCAAAAGCAACTGCAAAGACACACAAATGTGGTGTTTTAAGATTCCTGAGACGTGTGTGCACTTCTTTAAGAGAAGCATCACACACACACACACACACACTTCTCCCTTTAGAAGCGTTTAAATCTGCGCACGTGGAGGAGAAAGGAGAAACTCCATCCAGGCCGGAGGAGGCCTCTGAGGCCGTGTGGATAAACCTCGGACTGGTGAAATGTGCTGCGGCGCCGCTCTTCGGGCCGCCGCTCCGCCTCCAAACACATCGGTCCGTATTGTTCCAGCGCCGTGTTTACCTTCAGGCCCGCCGCTCTTCATTTTTGCATGGCCACCTGTCACCGAGCTCTCATTTATAACGCCAGCGGGTTCCTCGGCCTTCCAAACAATGCCAGAGCTGTGAAACTTTCTGTTATATTTATACCAAAAAGAAATATAAATATTTGAACTAGCGTTTAATGGGGGGGGGGGTTTGTGCATTCCATCATATCGTACACAACCTCAATTGTTACCTTGGACGAACGGCCGGGTTGTATTTACTTTGGGGTCCGCGTGAGTGATCTCCGCATTGATGCTGTTTGCCATATTAGTGAGCTAAGACCTGAGGCGCTCCAGCTGAACTGTTGCGGCTGTGTACACAATTTAGATGAAAATCCTGTTTATATTGCAAAAGAGGTGTATTCTGTCAGCCTTTCTCCCCGTAGTGCTGTACTTTTCATTGGGAAGTGTTCTCCTGCTGCCGGTGTGTCCTGGCGGGCCTCATATATCCCAGAATGCACCTTCAGCTGTGGATTCACATGTCAGAACATTTGGTACCACTTTAACAGGGCGCGCTCCATGAAGGGTTGATCAGTCATTAATTATGGATTTATTAGTGGCTCATACATTCGTGATGTCGACTGGTGTCCTCTCACAGTGGGGTGCTTTATGGATTACATAAACAAACAGAAAATGTATTTTGGACGTATTATTTTTGGGTTCCTGGAGGTGGAGGTCTCCACAGAACCCCTCAACTCCTAACAACCTTCGACTCCATCGTCTGTCAACATCGATATGAAAGGATTCTGGACCAAGTTCAGCGCCAACGTTTTCACGATTTTGTGACGTGGGCGATGCCAACTTTAATATCCAGTGAGTCCCGTTCTGCCTGGGCTTTTAGAGTAGAGAACAAAGTTTAAATGGAGAAACGATATATTATATTTATTCATATTTCTACTCTGTTCATTTGTGGATCACCGGCTGCTGCCAGTATCGATGCTCTCTCTCTTTGGGTCAGCCGTAGTTTGGATTCGGTCCGATCATCTCGGGTGTCTGTTCCTCTGGGTTCGACCGTCCTAATATTAAAATATTCATATTTATGGTTTCTGGTTGTGCACAGCGAGTTGGACCTGTGACGGTCTTCACCTTTCTGTGAAAGTTTTATTTTTTTGGAGCTCATCCAAATTTGTTATTTTGTGCGATATAAATAAAATATATTAGACGACAGCTCGAGCTGTTTTCAAGCACCAATTGAGCTCATGTCTGATTAGATCAATTCAGCAGCTTGTAATATTGTTCATGCATCCAAAGAAAGTCATTTAGATTGAAATGTATGAAATAAACCAGCACTAAGCAAGGCGTGTGTTGCTGCTCGCCGATGCACATCAGGTGTGCAGAGATGGGATTTTTCAGCAGTTCATCCTCAGAGCTTCTTAAGTTGTACTTGGCTGGACTTTACTTTATTCAGCAGGAGTCGCTCTTGATGCTGATTGGCGGGATAATCCAGAGCGCTTCCGTGCTACATTGACCAACATGACTTCCTACAGCAACGCGGCCTGGACCTCTTTGAAAAGAAGCAATTTCAGATTATCACGTCCTGATCTGTGCCGCTGTCAGCTGCGTGCGGATACCACCAGGACGCGCAGATGCCTCGCGTTGTCGTTAATCTCCCCGAGTGGCTCGCGTCTCGATGGCATCCATATGCAACTTTAATTTCAGCACTTCAAACTGCAGAGGGATAAAGATAGCTTTTGAAGATTGCTTTTCATGTTCGCTACGTTTGTCTAAGTGTAGCGGGGGAGATCTGGACGCTTTTCTCTTTTGTGGTGCAGTTCGGCTTCTTAAATTGAGGAGGAAGGAATAAAGAGAAGAAGTCACTCAGAGACAACTTGAAGCGTCTGAAACCGGCGGCTTTAGAGGCAATTTCCCGCTATTGTTTAACACTAACGAGATAAACACTTCCTGTCAATCGGAGCTTCTTCCGAAGGTGTCAGATTTCAACGTGGTGCTAAATTACCCGCGGTAACAGTCAGCGGTCGGACGGAGTCGTGACTGCCAGCTGTTTTGGACAGTTTTACATCTTCTGAACCCGGCAATAAAGCGGCCAGCTTTCCTTGATAACTGCAGCGTTGCCCCACATTAACACGCTTCCACCAAACATCCACGTTATACGATCCCCATTGTGAACCGCTCTCCGTTAGCCTTCATCCAAATCAACTGGCGCTGCTCACAGAGGCCCAGCGCTAAAAGGATGTGGAGCTTTCAGATGGCACCTAAGTGCTGTATCGCATAACCAACGTGCCTTTTTATGGATTAACAGTTTATTCCTTTTGCTGGAGCCACACCAAAGCGGCCCGGTCCTGTAAAATATACTGCTTTTGGTGACTTATGAGTGTGGCCTTCATCCAAGTGCCTGCGGCCTTCCTGTTTATTTGCACGGCGGCGCAGGTCGGCAGCGAGGTGGGGTCCGACGGATCCAGCTGAGCATGTGTAAACACTGGTCCTGGGAGCCGCGGTGAAAGTGGCTGTTTTCCTCCGGCGAGGGGATTTTTGTTTTACTGCCCATTGTTTTTAACACAGAATCGACCTCTTAAAAACATTGGACACTCTCTCATGGCTCTCCTGTGGCCCGAAGAGTGCTTTGTATATGCCTATTGACAAAATATTTCTGTGTTATGGCATGTGTATACTGCGACTCGTATAAACTGGAAAAGAATCACGAGTGTGCTGGCGGGAACATCTCGGCCATTTCATGCAAGTGCTCCCTAGAAAGAGCTCCGGATCTCCGGACTTAGAAACCCTTCAGAGTAAAACCTCAGACATGCAGACAGAGCTCAGCTCGAGTCCAAACCCACTGCTCTACTGCTGCACTTCTCCCAAAGACGAGGATGAGGAAGAATCTGGAAGAAACCTCAAGGAGAACCTGTCGCCATATTTGAGTACGCATACGTGTTTCTTAAACCGTAAAAGAATATTTAAACCTTTTTCCGATGCGGATCATCGGCTTCAAGACTTTAGTGTCTGAAGAAGTCACTTCACTTCACTTCACTAACTATAACTTGATTTTAGATAATCCAAAATGACCTGTAAAGATGTTTCACGCTTTTTTCAGTGTTTAAAACTTGCAGAAAACTATAAAATCTGATCATACATCTGATCATACATACATCTGATCATACATCTGATCATACATCTGATCATACATCCATCTGATCATACATACATCTGATCATACATACATCTGATCATACATACATCTGATCATACAGCATCATATTGAAGGAGAAACGCATGAAGCCGGACGAGCAGCAGTTTGATTGAGATTTACTGACTAATAAAATACTTCCATCTCGTTAAATCTTTTGTAAAAACGTTATTTTCTCAAGAGAACCGATCGCTCCTCTCGATGTCAACTTGCTGCACAACATTTCCAGGAATAAGTGTCTCTTCCTTAAATCAAGAAAGAATAAAAGGCCAATTTATTCTGTGTGCATCTGCTGGCTGCAAACGTCAACGCAGACAATCTGTTCACAGCAAAACGTATAAACGCTCATTAAACGTGTACAATTCTCTCTGAGACTCAACCGTGCTCGGCCCTCAAAACCTGAGCAGGATAATCACGTTTTAGTTTGATTCCAGAGGAGTTCATGGAAGCTGGCACAGTGCATTACAGGAGAGGAGCTACTGTATACAGCTGGACACACTCTCCATGATTCTCTTCATGTTTAACCCTTCAGATCATCGCGGGGACGTTCCCGGAGTGACTTGTGGGTCTCCGAGGTTGTTGTTGTCAACACGATGCGGGTTGTCCACGGGCCAAACGTCAGGGGCATCGGAGGCTCAAACCGTTTCAGCCTCAACCGGCGGAGAGCCGCTCATCTGCTGCCATACGGCGACGGCGTTTGGGGACAAGCCGTGGAAGAAACAAAGAGAAACGCACATGTGTAGGGCGGCGGTTGGAAGGAGAGGAAGAAGGGACGGGCGGCGGTTTGAGTGTTGCCACGATGTGAAAGCTTCTCCGGGCTGCCGGTGCACTTTGACACCGGTAGCCAAGTCCCGGAGGCCCCGACCGACAGGGAGAAGTGAGCGTTTGCTGCTGCTGAAGGGGTCTGGGAGAGGGATCCAAGCCAGGGTCAGGGGGTGAGCTACATGTCCTCAAAGCAAACTGTAACCTACTTTCCCACACACACACACACACACACACACACACACACTACAGCGAGCCACTCACACGTCCACTCTTGTCGGTCTGTTTGCAAAGTCAAAAGGCCACACGAGAGGAGAGGTAGTTCACCAACAACTTTGGGGCATCTAACAAAAGTGCCCCAGAGTTCCCAGAGTGCCGTTGGTTCCAGTGTGGGTGTCTCCGATCCCTCAGCCCTGCAGTGTTACCGTCATTTGCATAACTGCAGCTAAAGTATACATTTTAAATACACCACGATGATGAGATGGTGTTAAAAATGTCCGGATGCACTTTTAAGTTCCACCTCCCGTCCAGAACTACAAACACGAATCTCTGGGACTCTCTAGAGGGGAACAGAGATTTAGTATTCAGAAAGAAAGAAGTGTTCAAATCAAAGCGGCTTTAATGAGGGCCAAGCTCCAAGAACGCTGGATCCTACACTTCCCACAATGCACCGTGATTGCGTCTTTCATCAGACGCTGCAGAAGTGACCTTGATCCAAGCAGAACCAGTGAGACACAGAGTCTAGTTTCTCATGAACTGGTTCAACAACAGATTCAGACGAGAGGAAAGAAAACGTTCAACATATGAACGTCGGCATTTCGTTTTTATATTTGCATCTTTGCAAATGTATTTGGAGTAATACAAAAACCTTTGAGTTCAATATGTCAACGAAGTGCAACAAGACTTTTGAACCTGGCAATGTTCAGATTTATGTTCTGGAAATGAATGCAAATTAGATCATGTTTCATAACATAATGCCTTATTTGCATATTTAAACATCAATTTCAGAAAACATGGAATATAAATAATAATTGTTTTAATGTAAGACATCAACTGGGGAGTTTTCATGGTGATGTCTGTTCGTTCACATCCAACAAACAGTAAATAAGTTTTATAAGACACATTGTTTTTATCAATAAACAGTGAATATTAACATATCGGTTATATGAACTAACCGCGCGCTACAACATGGAGGAAGAAGTCCTCGCACGTTTCTTCCAAATCGTGTTTGGCAAAGAATTAGAAGCATAAAAAAAACATTTTATAGGAGACGAGGTTCTTCTGTTTCTGTTCTGCGTGCTGCCGCCCTGCAGGCCCCCCCCCCCAACCTCAGACCAGCACACACACCAGCTCTCACACACACACACACACACACGCACACGCACACGCACACACACACACGCACACACACACACACACACACACACACACACGCACACGCACGGCTGGCCTGTAGCACCGAGAACCAGATCTGCTCCACTCAGGATCATCCGGCCCGTCTCGTCTCTGCGACTCGCTGCTGGTTTGAAGTTCGACTCTGAGGCGCGGTCGGAGATCTTATAGGGTTTGAAGTCGAGAGCCGCTTCTCCCTCCACCTCCCAGCGTTTCTGCCTCCAGAAACAAACGCAACAACATCGTCTGGTGTCTTCCACATCAAGCAAAAGGGAAGGAAAAAGAAAAGCACGGAACATCTCCAGGAGGCAGAAACGGTTTCTTCTTGAGGTCGTGAGGATCAGTGGAGCGTCAGCATCACATCGACGATGATGCTGTTACAACCTGATCGCCCTCTTTCCTCTGGCCTTGGAGCTCTTCTATACCGGTAGAAACACGTCAGTGCGGATAAGAACATCTTCTATATGTGCCTCAGAAACTGACGAGTGATCTTCACCTTTTAAATTTAAATCTCGTTTGAATTAAAAAGTATTTTTAAATTTCTCCCTTTTTAAATTCTGTAACTTTTCACTTGAAGGGTTTTCTATTTACAGGAGTAAAACATCTGGTACCAAGTCACCACAAACCATCGTCCAGATGGT
Source organism: Lycodopsis pacificus (assembly GCA_028022725.1). Taxonomy (NCBI): domain Eukaryota; kingdom Metazoa; phylum Chordata; class Actinopteri; order Perciformes; family Zoarcidae; genus Lycodopsis; species Lycodopsis pacificus. Next base: position 2,028,485 of record CM051711.1, read on the forward strand.
TAAAAGGTGCTGAAGAGTAACTCAAAGTTCCTCGGAGGAAAGTATTGATTTGTAGATGAAGTGGCTGCAGCTCATTCAAGAGCTCGCTCCATTTCAATGGATTTGCATCCAGTCAAGACTCGCGCAGCTGCACGATGCAGATTTGGTTTTTATAGCTGCAGAGATACAGAAGAAGCCGTGGTTTCAGAGCTGGAGGTTGTTTTATTCATGCAGGAGTCTGCTGGAAGCTCTCCGGCATGGCGGCAAGTCAAGCGAGGCGAGATGAGGGCTGTACGGGGCAGCGGGAGAACATCGTTTGGGAGGAAACTAGTTGAGCAGGAACCACGGGACGCACCGGCGGAGACAAATATTTCATCAGCAAAGTTCCCAGACAGGCCGCCTGTGAACCCCGGCCTCAGTTTGTCTTTGCCTCGCTGGTAGCTGGTAAATATGTGTTTTCCTCTGCGGCGATTGGAGATGGGTTTCACCGCCAGGAATAAATCATCGCGGCGTCTCCAAAAGCAAATACATATCTGTTGCTCAGTTTATTGACAACGTGGAGAGACCGGAGAACAAACAAAGAGAGAAAAGGGAGGAAATGAAGGCGGCTGCCCAATCATGACGCCTGCTTAAGACCCCATTGCTTCCGAGTGCTACTTTACTGTTGCCGTATTCTGACTGAAATCTTAATGCAATGAGGATTAAAGGGATTACAACATAATCTTGAATAATCCAAAGTGCCACGGACGGAGCAGCGCTTGTAATAACGGCGTAAAACCGTCCGGAGGTCTGACAACATTGTCAGTCACGGCAAGGATTAAATATTTGCGGGAAAAACTTTCGACTAATGCCCGCAAACCGTCGTGAGGGGGGAAGAAAATAAAGCACGGGGGCCAGAAGGCAATTTAGTAATTTAAGAGACATATAGCACCTCTGTAAGTGCTGGCCAGCCGCTGCCAAGACAAAGCAGGCAGACGAGGGGGGGGGGGGGCTTTTTAAGCAGATTTACTCCTCCAATTTTTGTTTTTGATCAATGCTCAGGCAGGTTCATTACACATGTAAAGCAGGGGGGGGGGGGGGATGAAAATGTTCTCACAACCGAGAATCAATTCTTATTAGGTTTACCGAAATGCCATCAACATGTCCATTAGCTTTTCCATTAATTTATATTTATTCCTCAAGAGCAGGGCTTCCTTGTGTATCTTAAGGATTATGTAAAGCATCACCAGAAATGATCTTTTGAGCTGAATAACCCACATTCATCGACGCGAACCCGCCTTTAATTACAACCTTTCACTCAATAACGGCAACGCTGAAATCTGTTCGGGAGCCACATCAGTGGGATTTGATGCGGACCTCGCCTGGACGTCGTATCGACTCCTCACCGACACACCAAAACCCTGAGGTAGAACTGAATGAACACAAAGTGAGAGCAAGGAAAGGCTTTCATCAACAGAACCTACATTCAGTGTAGCCGGGTCTGTGCAGCAGAGACGCTGACGACTAAAACACAGACAGTACAGCAAGAAGACAGACTGCCCATGACTCACATAGCGCATATATATATATATATATATATATATATATATTTATTTATTTATATGATAAATCTGCTCTTTATATTGAATATTCCATCACTGTGTGCATTCAGGCAGCAGCACATTGAGGCTGCTGAGAGTTCAGACTTTAATGCGCTGCATAGGATCAGTCATTTCGTGTTAGTGCCGAGACGTCACAAAATATCAAGCTGCATTATTATGAAGGGCATGTAACCGTAGATATTCTACTTCTTATGTTGTTTTTATGGACCATTAGATCACATCTCTCTGAACTCCATTCATACTTCATGAAAAACAACATTTCATTCATTCTGAAGGAGTTTAAATGTATGTTAACTTGTGATGAACAGATTATCTCAGGTGAGTCTTCTCTGTGTTGTCTGAGCGTCTCGTCTCTGATAAAACCTTCTTTAATAAAGTTGTTCTCGTGTGAAAGTCTTCCCGTCTGTAAAGTCACAGAGGTGACTTCACTTGTAGAATTCAAAGCCTGCACATCTGGCCTTGCTGCTGTTAAAGCCGCACATCTCCTGCTCCGTGTCAGCGAAGACGTACTCTCTGACTCGACCTGCTGCTGCCCTGCCGCCCTTGGGCAAGGCACTTGACCCCGGGCTGCTGGGTGTCCAGCAGCAGAAGACGACTGGCCGGCTTCCAGTTTAGATAAATAAATAAATAAATAAATAAAGAAGAGATGCAAATGCTGATGTGCTCTCTCAACCCTCAGATGATCGACTAAACAAACTTAGAGAAGTTTGGATGAAACTTGTTTCTCACTTCAAAGAAAATGCGTATTGCATCTTCCAGATTAATAAAACACACAAACAAAGAGAGGTTTTGAACTCGAGTGATACATTTCTTTAGCTTGAAATAGTCTAAACACTAGTTTGACAAAATAACACGAGCTCAAGATCCACTTTTCCCAGAGCTTTCGACCAAACCACACCATAATCATCTGTTCTCAAGCATCCATCTCCAGCTCTCTTGTCATGGATGCTGATGAAGGCAGATGTAATGGTTGACAGATTCAAATATCAGCTCACAACTATTTTAAGTGGCTTGTTATAAAGCATTTATTACAGTTATAAAAGTACAGATATCTTCTTCAAACACGCTGCCTCTGAAATCAGTGCGCAGTAATCTCACCCACAGTGCTGCCACCCAGTGCAGACCGCCGCCAACAGCAGCCGGCAGTCACTTCCTGTCACGGAAACAGATACCGCCCCGGACACGTGTTTCAGTTAGCAACGAGAAGATGTTTCATAAGCGGGCACTTCACACCGACTCCTCGTTTCTCTGAGAAAAGGAGGAGAAAAAAAAAAAGCTGCCAGGCGGTGCAGACAGTTCATTCCTTCTGCCTATAAGCCATAATGAGGTGGTGCCCTGGGGAATCAGTGGAGCGGAATGTTATTAATGCCTCAAAAAAGCAGGGAAAAATCCTCGGCACCTTCTGCGGCCGCGGCATGAAAAGACTGTCAAACAATTAAAGTGAAGTGAATTCCCTGAGAAGAAGGGAAAGAGAGAGAGAGAGAGAGAGAGAGAGAGAGAGAGAGAGAGAGAGAGAGAGAGAGAAACAAGTGGACCGGCCTGGAAACGTGTGAGAGGACGAGGAGAGGAAACGATGAGCTCGGGTCAGGAGTCATTACATTTAACTCTGCATCCCACCGTCTCCAATCAGCTGGCTTTACGAACACACAACGCTCTTTAGATGTGTTGCATATGCTGACTTCCTGCTACCTCTGCTCCAATACAGACCTTTGAAAACATGGAACCGTAACTGCAGGTAGTCTTTGTCTTATAAGAAGACTGTAAAGTATGACAACATCCTGGCGCATCTTTTAAAATCCAAAATCAGCCGCAAACTTCTGATCATGCAAACTACAGCAAAGTGCAGAAAGAACAGGCCTGAGTCGAGGAAAGCAGCACGCGTGTGCATGTCAAGTTGGTAAAATAAGGAATATTTTCTTTATGCAAAAACATCTCTCGGACCTTAGTTTTATTCCACTACCATCAACTTTCTGTCCACTGCGACGTGATCTCACAGGAAGAGCTGACGTGGATCGACCGCGACGTCTCGAAATGTCTTAGTTTACGCTTTAGATTCAGGAAACAAAACTGATCCACAAGGACCATGGTTTGGATGAGAGCGATGCAAGAAAACCGAACAGAAATAACATGTGACTGGCTGGTAACGCATACCGATTATTCAAACTTAATTAGATTAATAATAATTAATTAAAGAAGCATTTACACTGAAGACAGTAAGAGAAGCTCGGGTGCTAGACTCGCTGTCCTCTCACGCAGCGAGCCGAAGAGCAGCAGATAAGTCACTTTGTTTAATTCACTTGGAGTGGTTGTTTTTTCTTTAACCAAAAAGCTCAAGCAGGCAGGGTCTTGCTCAAGGGCACGTCACCAGGGACGGACACAGAGGACGCCATTCAAATTGTCCTCCGGTCTGAAATCCAATCTTCGCTCCTGCGTCCCTGTAGGCCGACTTAATGCCACCGAGCTGCAACACAGAGGTGTGCGACATGTTTTCATCTCCATTCAAAGGAACCCCGATGACTCCCATTTAATCTGCTTAGTTGCATCCTCCCGGCCTCCATTGTTTCTCCCGCTGTGTGAGGGCGACATCCTCCACGGAAGACGCCGTCACCGTCAAAGCTCGGTGGCCCCCGGCGGGTCGAGACCCCGCGAGCGACGCAACCTCATTGTCTGTCCTCACCTTTGTGTCTTTGTGTCTTTTATGGACCGTCGCACCGGCGGGTTGTTCAGACGCGACCGCTCAACAAACGCAGTTCCCACAGGAAGTCAGGAGGGGGAAAGACGAGGGGAAGCATAAAGGAGGAGAGGCGAGCGCCGCGACACCTCCAGCATAACTGCAGCGAAGAGAGAGACTCCAACAGACGACGGTGTAGCAGGGATATCGTGTTAAAGAAATATAGAGATATATGCATGTTATGAAGCCAGGGGACGCCACAAATAAGGGGTAATATTCTGAGGAAAAACTCAAAAATTACTATAAAAAAAAAGGATATTCTCTGAGATTATAAAGTCATAAATGTACAAGGAAAAAAAACGGAAAAGTACATTTTGTCAAAGAACAACTCTCAAGGTTGGATCAATCTCACAACACAGATAAACACTGCAGCAACGTGAGCCGCACATATATCTATTATATTATATTTATTCATGTTCATGAATGAACACAGAAGGAACACGCGTACATGCGTCTGTCAGGACCTGATGCTTCTTTCCCTGAAGAATAAACAGGCGAGATAGCGATAAATTACCGACATTTCTGATCCTGTGTTGACTTTCTCGCGGTCCTGAATCACACGATGTGATGCAGGTCATTCATCTGCATGCACATCTGAAAACTTAAGTTTCCAGCAGCAGCACAAACTAGGCCAGAGACAGCAGTCCCTCCAGCTCTCCACTGAAGTGAGTTCTGTCCTGTTTCCGGGACCGTCACACCCATCAGCTCTGAGATGCTGACAATCCCCCTCATTAATGTGAACAGTGCAGCCGGGTTTCAAACACCAGAAACCCCTTCAGCCATTTCCCTAATGGCCTGCGAGCGGGCCGACCCGGGCGCGGCCGAGCGCTCGCCTCGGCGGTGGAGCCGGGCCGGTGTTAGAGCTGAGCAGCCATGATGGCTAACCACCACACCAGAGGCCCCTTTGTGAAGTGTTGGGGTGAGGAAAAAGGAGAAGCAAACAGCCGAGCCTGTCACAGTCCGACATCAGGGCTCAGTGGGCCGTCAACATTTACCAGCAGATAAAGACGGAGAGGCGAGGACCCTCAGCCCCGGAGAGCACATCGTGTGCTTCAGAGAGAAAGTGTGTGTGAAAAGATGCGGGGCGAGTGCTTATGTGTCTTTTCTCAGTGACAGCAGCCAAACAGAAAACACTCATGCAGGGAGGAAGACGGCGCAAGTACATTAGACTCCCCCCACTCCCCCGGCGCCACTTCGATGGAAAGTGACGCTGTGAAAGCTCTGACCAATAGGAGCGGATCCCGCCTCCCCTGGGCTCAGACCGAGCTGCATCCCGGTCTTGGGCCCGCGGGTCCGTCGCTCCGTTTGGAGGAGGAGAGGGCGATCACAAGCTCCGCCAGCTTAGATGTGTTTGAGACAGACGCTGGGGCGAAGATTTGAGATTCGACTAATAAACAACGAGGGGATTCGACTGCACAAAACCAGCTCCTTGAAACAGTCGGGGGTGCGGGGGGGATTCTAATGATCTACCTACACAAGCATATGTGCTCTCTCTTTCGTTCGCTGGGACATTTGTTTGCTAATTGGTCCTCGGATGACGAAGAGCTCCACTAAAGTTTAGTTCAAGGGGAAGTGGTCATAATAAGCCGACGATGATTGTTGAACCGAGACATGAAAATGTGATATTTCAAGGGAGTAAGTGATGCCAAGCAGGAGGAAATAGGTCAAGATCAAATAAACACTGATAAATACTAATACTGTTTCAACGCTATCAGTTTCTAAAGTGAACTATTTACTGTGTTCACAGTTTGTATTGAAGCCGTTTGTTAAAACTAACCCTGAATGGAAGGATCTTTAAGCCACTCACTATGATATACAATGAACAATGTCCCTTTACTTTGTAATCCACTTTAGATTTCAAAATAAATCGGCTTGATGGCTCAAAGTTGCTAGTTTCAGAGCTACAAAAGTCACAAAATGACACTGATGTTGCAAAATGAGACACGATGAAGGGAACACATGGAAAGAAAGGGGACAGGAAGCAGCAGGGCTGATGGGTAATGTGGTTTTAAATCTGAGAAAAACTACTGTTGGCAGTTAACAATATATCACCTCAACCGCAGTCACTTGTCCTTGATTCTGCTGAGGTGTTTCATCTTTAAAAATGGAAGGAATTTGTCCTTGATTATCATCCTACGCGTCTTCAATGTGCAAACCACAGCAGCGTCTCCATTTCCTTTCCCACACGTCATCTCATGTCACAGCTCTTTGGACACTCACGGTACTCGGAGGAGGCGTGTGAGGTGCAGGTCACGTGATCTAAGGAGTCTCCCACATCATCTTCTGGTTTCCACATACGCGTCACCTGTCGGTGCAATTACAGTCGCCCGCGGGCCGGCCGCCCCGTTCTGACCGCGGCAGACTAAAAGGCGTCCGTCACCGCCGGTTTGCTGCGGCGTCGCGGTCGCTTCGATGTCACGGAGCCGACGTGACCGAGGTGCGTCTCCCTGCAGCCAGAAGACGACAAGAGAAGAAGAATATTATTTACTCAAATGTCCGGCTTGATGCCACCGACTCTGAATCTACATGGCAGGTTTCTGGGGAAGTGAAAATCATCCACGTGTCCATTTCAACACCAGCTGTTTAAATCCACGTGATTAACGTCGCCTTGACTGCACATGAAGGGAAACGGGGGAAGAAGTTTTATTAATTTGGTTTCACATCACCCACAAAAGTACGACAAACAGAGCGACGACCCTCGAACACCAAACACAGGAGACATGGATGATAATGATACACTTGGGTATATATTATATATGCTTATACTATATGGAATGGGGATAGCCACACAGCCAGCATTACATTTGGAGTAAGGCCACTTTAACCCACTATATCAGAAAGAGTGTCCGTCCTCAAGCATTCAGAGACATGTCTGCCTGCTGAAGTCACACCGTCAGCCGCATGATTTAGTGGAGGAGATTGAGTGGATCGTCTCAGCTCAACTCTGCTGGAATGTGATGGAGGAACCAGGTTGGGTTTCAGGAGCAGGTGTCTGTTGTTTTTCTCCCTCGCGTTTCTCACACTGTTTCACCACCTGTTCTCATCTCCACTCCTTCCCAGCTTTTTTTGTTTTTTTTTCCCTCTCCGTGAAGAGCAGAGTGTGCAAACATGCAGCTTGGGTTATTACTCGATCAGGTGCATACATTTATTTTTATCTGAATTAGCACAAGGGCTTCGACCGCTGAACAGCAACAGAAGGACGAGTTTAAAAAGTGAAAGTTTCTACTAATACAGCGTTGGAGAGGAAGATATTTAGGTCCTGATTTTACAAAAACATGCAGGAAGCACTTCTAGTTTCACTTTTGGAGCATGTGCTGAAAAAACCTAAATATAACACGGGATGCTGTGATGCATTCAACGACCCGTGCACTCTAATCTGCCGATAAAAACTGAGGATCGTAAATGAGAAGCTTGCGACATCCCGTCACCTAATTCATTCCAAGCGTCCACGGCTCCATCAATAGCGGGGGGAATGCTGCCATGTCGATCTGCAGAACATCCGTTCCTGCCCGGCTGTAGGCGAGGGCGTGCCGCTTGTGTTTCTAGGAGCGACCGTCTCAGGTTATGACAGGAGACGGAGGAGTGCTCTCGTAAAGTGGAAGAAGTACAAAAGAGAAGAAGTGATCGTCGGCGTGTCGAACAGTGTTCCCCCTCTTTGCTCCGACACACGTCGCACACGTCGATGTATTTGTTCAAGCAACGCGGCCGGCGGCGGCTGCGAGGGCCGTGCACCGCTGCCTCCTCTCCCCCTCGTCTTCTTTAAAAAGCCGGGGCTCTCGCTTGAATGCTCTCTGTGTCCATGCCCAGTGCCCTAATCCAGGGCCTGCTCTTCCTCTGAGCAGGGAGTTAACTTAATCCCTCTCATTTAGGCAGCTGCACTGCCGGGAACTATGGGAAAAAAAAAAAAGAAGAAGTTATAACTCTGTGACAGACACTTTCAGCTGTTGTGACGGCACCTCCCCGATTCAGCTGCCTTAACATGCAACTCTCGCTCTCGGCCCGGTATTTTAATTTGGCTGTGAATAATGCATGCGGGGCGCCGAGCATGGAGCGCATAGAGGGAGGTATGCATGGCTGCGGTGATAGCTGTGTGACTGAAGGCAGAGCAACACTGACTGGCATCTCTGTGCAGGAGGAGCCGAGCGCCAACGTCAACGGTCATTCCCAAACACACCAGCAGAGACACGGAGCTCAACTGGATGCGAACGATCGCCAGAGCAAAGAGGAAGTGGAGCAGGAGGTCGAAAACCAAGGAAATCTGTGTGTAATTAACTGAATGATTGTAGAGCTTAAAAGTGAAAACGTTTTTTAAAAATGTGCTTATTTTGTCTGATTAACCGTCTAAAAGCCAAAACGATGTAATTATTATAATCATCACAATGATGCGAGTCACAGAAAAGCAGCAAATCCTCTCCGAACAACACGATGCTGGATTCATCTTCCGACTTCAGCTAATAAAAGACGAGCTCCATCACTTGACAAGTATTGAATTAATTGGCAACGATTTTGATAATTGATTCACCGGATTGATTAATTCCATCTTCTTAAAAAAGGTGAAGATGTTCCGGACCTTTGAGGACGTCCTCTTGGTCTTTAGGAAACACGAATCCATCAATCGGGAACATAAACGGATTCATTGACAGTGGAAACCTTCGTTAGTTGCAGCCGGAGAGAAAAGATGCAACACGAACCACACTTTCAGCTCGGCAGGACTTCTCCTCCCTCTGAAACAACTTCACACCTCTGCACACCCTCTCATTAAAAACCTCCAGCGGAGGTCAGGACACACAATTTACAATTCCTGCAAACATCCGAGCTACTTATCCGTGAAATTTCCAACCTCACGATACAATTCAGAGGAGGCCAACGCCGGTCAGCACAACGAGCTGCCTCCTTCATCCTTCGCCCACATCTGGCACTTCCAGCCTGCTGAGCATCTGTAATGGGCCTCGATGAGAGCGCAGGACGGACGCGGTAATAAGCTCTGGAACCTTGTCAAGCGAGAGGTCAAATCACAAGACAAATAAATAGGAAATTGCTCCCTGCGAGCCTCCTCACTGTCACCCTTTGCTTGTTACCTTGAGCACTAAAAAGGTATTCATCAGACTCCCTCCCCGCCGCTTACACCGGCGTCGGCGCCGCTCCGAGGGCCTTAATTGCGCTCCGGTCTCAGGAGTTCACTTGGTGAAGTGCAGGTGCGGCATCCAAGAAAAATAATTGAACAAACAATTATAATGTGTTCCCACACTGCCGGTTAGAGCTACAGGCAGCCCCCAAATATATCACCGGAGGAGTGTTGAAGCGCTGCAGAGATCTACGACTCGCGTGTGTGTTCTGGCAGCGGCCGTCCCTCCGCCCTGGGAAAGAATCTGCCCCGAGACATTCACAGCCTCTCCCGGTGTCTTCCCTTCCAGAAAAAACAACACAAAGAGACAGCGTTCCCGTCTGCTGCACCTCGTGACGGGAAACCGACGCCACCTCAGGACGTCAACACGTCTCGGGCCTCAGCGCCTCGGGGGTGGAAAAAGATCCCCAACCCCCAAAACAGGCAGCAGAGACCCGGACCGGCCCTTCGGGGTGCTCGTCACTCCGCGGAGCTCTTTTGTTTCTGTGCTCGTCCCATTGTTCCTTCAGACGGGCGACTGTTTGTGTTAGGTGACGAACGGCGCGGCTTCTCTGTCGCTGCATTTATTGTTACAGGACAGCCGGAGCTGGAAAGAGCTGGTGGAAAGGGTTCACCGCAGCAGAGGCGGACCGGTGTCAAACTGAAATAACACTGAACATGAATATGTAGGTCCGGTGCTAGCTGCTTCCAGTCTTTATGCTAAGCTAACCAAACCATACAGACACGAGAAGCTGATCCATAAACTACTTGTTCTTTGTTTCTCTCTTCACAAACTTGTTGAGAACTCGCTTTGCAGCATTCGTGAGGACACCATCTCTCTGGAGGCCTCAACTTCAGAAACTAACATTTCTTCCTTTGTCTCACTCGGAGCGTGGAACACCAGGTTATGTGTTCAAACCGTTTTGGAAGCGAAACCTCCAAAATGAATCTTCAAGTGTGCATTTGCTCGATCAATCTGATTTGTACTCCTCCCTGAGGAATTCTCCTTCCATGCAGGAGGACTCCAGCTATGGCTGCTTTGCTTCTCCGGCTCTCGTCTTCCTCTCTTCCTCCGTCGCTGTTCTTCCAGAGATGCGTCGTTGTTGGCAGTGCTTATGTAATAACAGATGGAAGCTAGAAATTAACACGTCTTGCCTCTCTCGTTATTCTCCTCTCTCCATTTATTTTTAATGCTGCGAGCATGAGCGTCTCTCGTTCTCTCTGACTGTCTCTCGCCCTGTGTGTGTGTGTGTGTGTGTGTGTGTGTGACCCCGGCAGGCCAGCAGCACCTGTCAGGAGTGTATCCACCGCGGTTGCGTGCCTAATTAGCACACAAGGAATTTGGTGGCACGAATCGCGCAGCATCGATGGGAAGAACAGAGTGTGGGGTGCAATTAGGATTTGTTGGCATGTACAGAACACACAGCGAAGAATCAAACGAGGAGGAGGAGGAGGAGGAGGAGGAGGAAGAGGAGGAGAGGTTGGGGTGTGTTGGTGTGGGGGCTGAGAGATGCATCTGTGGCCTGATACTACTCTACTTTTATTACTTTTACTGACTTCTGTTTCATTTTGAAGTGAACCTGCCCGTCTGAAATGCCACATATGCTGAACTGGGCCAATCACATGTCGCATTAAATCCAAGAACGCTGGCGGCGATTGGCCGAATGGTTTTACTGGAGATGTTTCCAGACTTGGTACTCTCTGGGTGGGTCGCAGGGGATTTCATCTGGGACTTTGACAGAAAGAAAGTAAAGTTTGAAAGAGTAAAGAAGAAGAAATAACAGATAAAGAATTCATAGGTTACATCTTTTAGTATCGAGCTCATGCGGCCACGAGGACTTTGATGACGCTGTAATGACCAATCACTGCTGAACAAAGTGAGGACTTCTGAGGAAGAGGAGAAAGGGAAGGAAGGCGGCTGCTGGAAGCGATTGTGTCGAGGTTTAACTTTGTGTCCGCCGCATGATTTATTTATCAACACGCCGGCCGTTTTCATGGTTAGATTGGGGCGACGGGGGGCTGCTGGGAAGTTAAAACGAGGAGAGGCAGCTACAAGGAGCATACATGACCTCAGCTTGACGAGAGGGAATCAAAAAGATCACGATAGCTCTTGTGCCCACAACACTGAAAGGGAACAAATGGCTCTTTAATATTTCCATGCATACTAAAAAGGAAAAAAAGAAACATGAGAACGGTGATGAATAAAACAAAAAGAAGCAACAAGAAAGGAGGGCGGCGGCATCTTTGTGGGCAGAGAGGAAATATGCGCCGTGTCAAAAGCCGTCGTCTTTTTATCTAATGGGTGCGGCGGCTGTAATGCATCCACGTGGCCCCCGCTTTAATAATTGAACAGACATCGGGGCGGCACCTGCTGGGAGCCCAAATCATCGCCGCAGCTTTGAACAAACCGCTGTGACATCACGCCATCAGGCCGACGCACAGACGGGGGAGGGGAGGGGAGGAGGGGAGACGGAGGATGCATTCGAGGCGGCGAACATGGCCCGAGGCTACGGAGTAATGAGCGCTTCTCCACGGAGCCTTCGCCCGTTCACTATCTGAACACGTTTCTTGTCTTAATAAATCCTAAATGTGTCATTTACTCGTGAACCAGGAACAACAAAGCAGCTGACATTCCTCTCTCGCCCTCCTTTGCTCTGTAAAACGACAGAAATCACTCCGTCCTCAGGTGGAGACGCAGCGCCCTCAGATCTCCCCCTCCCTCCCCCCCTCACCCCCCCCCTCCCAGTCCCCAAATTGCAAAGTCATTGAAATTCTTGGTCTGCTTTTGTGGGAATTATAAAACCTTCTGAATCAATTACAACATCAATCGGGTTGAAATCTGCAGCCGATGAATATGTATAAAAGTACACACACACACACACTAATTAAACAAGGCCGTCAGGAATCTCTTCAGACAGGTCGTGCAAACGCACAGTGAGCATACATTAAGCAGCAGGAAGTCCAGGCCAACAGGCCGCTGATGCAGGAACTGAATGCTGAGTGAACGTAGATGCTAATTCCGTCTGCTCAAAACAAGGGTTCACATTTATTTTCCCCTTGTACCACAAAAGATAAACGTTTGACTTCTTATTCTGGAAGTATTTGGAATAAAACGTGTTCATTGCTGCTGCTGCTGCTTTTGCTCTCTTAAATCGAGATGTCGGCTTCTCGGACGTGCACCAACAAACCAAAGACAATCCGATTGTTTCAGACAACAATGTTCCCGTCAGTACAGAACACAGAAGTCCGTCCTGCGCGCACACACACACACACACACACACCTCTAGGGTGGATGAAGCGTTTAAACGCAACAGCATCACCAGGTGCAACAGTCTCAAAACTCTCACTTCTTTCTTGTTTTCCTTCTGAGTAATACGGCTTTGCGAAGGACAACAGCAGGAACATGAAGCTGTAAAAGAAGCAAGAGGACAGAGACGTCCTGCAGGAACCTTTATCGGCGCATTGCTTTCGATTGAACTTCTCTCATCAGAAGAAGTCTCTGTGCACACACACAGTAAGGCAACAATCCTTCATCTCGTTTCACAACTCCACCGGAATAAATAAAGTTGCTGCAGCTCGTTGTCGCCAATGAGGTTGCCGATAACTTGAGTCCAAAGAGTGAAATCTCCACTTCATCGACTGATGAAAAGTAAGTTGCCTCGTGCAGTTTAATCTTGTCCTGCTGGATAAATGCCTCCAACGGCTGAGAACATTCACATCAGATATTAATCATCTCACTTTAATTCCCCGTCTCCGTTTCTCTTGACACAAAGTTACCCGAGCATCTCGACAGAGGACGACTTTCATGATTTAAATCGCTTCTTTTTTTGCGTTCTGCTCCCCGGGCCGTTTGTCTGCCGTCCTGAGATGTGCTGCTCACAGAGCTGAGGCAAGGGAGGAAAAAGGGGGGAAGGAGAGCCCAGCCAAGAGGCCCCAGGGCCGCGGCCCTCTCTGGACCCCCCCAACCCCGGGTCACTGAACACCTCGGGTCAGCCGGTCCCGCTCGGCCTCCTCGTGGGGGAATCGCCCGGCTACCGGATTGAGGAGGCGGGAGGAAGGAGAAGGAGGAGGCAGCTCCCCCCGGTGTCTCGTGTAATCAACATTTAGAGAACAGCTGGAAGGAGGAGTGTGTGTGTGTGTGTGTGTGTGTGTGTGTGTTCTCACGTTCGGATACATCTGATCTCTCGCTCGTGTAAGCGGCCTCTGCAGCGTTAGCGTAGATGCGAGTGTGTGTGGTCGGTGTGTATTCCCTGCTGGCCCTCAGCGCTCAGAGAGGGTTCAGTGTCGGGGTCTCTGCCTGCAAATAAAACTCCTCCTCTGGGTGCCAACATGCACACTTTGGGCTGAACTGCCAGAGCGAGGAATCTCACATTTGCAGGAGAAGAAACGCTCAAGACGGATGTTGATATTTACAGTTTCAAAGTATCAAAGAATAAGTGGAAATCACAGCCTGTCATTACGTTTACGTTGGATTTTAAATCAGCACCATTTAAAAGGAGCACACCAGTCACAGCTTTCACTGCTCATTCTCATAAAACCCAACAAGCATCCATTTAAAGATCCTCAGAACAAATGCAGCCGACCCGAAGCACGAGAACACCAACAGCAGCACGATGCTGCACCATCCATCCAGCAGAGGAACAATGCACGTCATGTACCCTTACCTTAAGATGCACCAGCTGAACTACGACACACAGACCTGCCAGACACATTGCAATCAGTGAGCACAAAGGGTTAAAACAAAGAACGACGGGAGCGCCTGACAGCAGAGAGCTCTTATTGCGGTTCCTTCCCTGAAATGCATTGTTTGTTTTGGATATAACAATACGGTATTCGCCTCGGGTGCAGTGCTAATGCAACAGATAGCTCCGTGTCGCACAACATTTGAATGGACCATCTGACTAATTACAGCGGCGCACGATCGAACCGGGCTCCAGAGAACCTGCGAACACCCTGAACGTGGCCTTCCGGTCAGGAAGAGGAAGCCGCCTCATTGTTGCTGCCAGAAATGATGATTTCAATAATTTTCTATAATTTCCAGCATCTAAACAGAGCGAATACCAAGTCAGGAAACAAAGCTGGGGCCCGCCAAGCTCCGCCTCCCCCAGGAACACACACACACACACACACACCGAGGCCTGTGAGAGCGGCTGCCATCTAAAAACAGCTTCTGCAGCTGGCGGCCGCATTTCAGCGCTCGCACCCGCAGTCGCAGTTTACTCCCGCTAAATGTATGGAATCAGGCTCTCGCTAAAAACTACAATTACAGGTGATATACAGATTGAAATCATAGGGGCCGCTTTTTTGTTGAGGAAAATTGTCCTAATGAGCGGTTTGGCGATTGGTGGGGTGGAGGGGAGGGAAGGGTTGGTGCTGGTGCTGGAGGAGACTGTGAAAGTCTTTTCTCTTCAAGTGTGTGTGTGTGTGTGTGTGTGTGCTGGGGAGGTGTTGGGGGGGCACAAACAGCTGCACCTGCTGCTGCGGCGCGCACTGCCACAGTTAATGATATCGGATGATATCATTAGGCAAAGTGCTCATAAACAGATGTTGGAGGCGCTGCCTAAACAGTGTCAGCTGAGCCGGTTTGCATTTCTGCGAACATATTATTTATATAGGGCATTTAAGTTTGTTATGTTAATAACCCCTCTGTTAGCATGCAGGATGTGGCACAGGGAGGATTAAACTGCACCTCCGAGGCTGATCAGAGGTGTGAAGAGCTGACAGGAGATCAGTCTAGACGAGACCAGCACAGCTGGGCCTAATCCAGATCCACCTGAGTCCTCATCTAGGCCACAACATGATCTGGACCTCAGAGATGATTCGGTTTGATAAACGTCGCTTCGACGTGGAAATGATCTGCAGGTTTCCTTCTCAGTTAAAAGCGCAAAGGATTATGGGTCCAATTTAGGATTTTCAAACTACTACAGGGTGTGATGTTGCAAACTGTGAGCCATCTTTAAACCACTGACTTTGATCATGGATCGCATCAAGTCACCGCTTTAATAATGGTGGAGAAACGTTGCAGAGTGCAGGAAACGTACCGGAGCAGCAGCTTGGGGAGCGTCACCGTCACGGGGAGGCTGGATTTCTCCCGCCTGTCTCCCCGGCTTCACCCTCTACTGACAGGAACCAAAGTGTGTGCTCAGGTGTGTAACAGGTGCAGCTTGTTTACCTCTGATCCTGCGTCTGCTGTCAGGTTGTAGGGTTCTAGTTCGAGGCGTGTTTGTGCAGGTGGAAGGTGTTTGTGCGTCACTCAAACAGCAGCAGTGGAAAAAGGTCCATCTGAGCTAATCTACTGCAACGACCAACACGAGTGCTTCACCGCTTCTTCTTCTGCTCTTCTCCAACTGCAACAACGTTGAGGTGCACTACTGCCCCCTTCTGCCTCGGAGGGTTGAACAATCAATCCTCTCTGGCCAAATAAAACCGAGGACAAACCGGCTGCACCGCTTCACAGCCCTGAATCCCAGACTTCCCACGCTCGTCACCTCAACAGCTTCTAAAATATCTTTAAAGTAAAACTTATTTATTATGAGGGATCTACAGGAAGGAAGTCAGTGGAAAATGTGCATTTTGTGCACGTGCCTGCAGAGACTGTATTTCGTCGGGCTCCGGTTGCACTCTGTGCTGGTTTTTCTGCTCTCTTGCAGCTCCAGGACAAATCTAAGTTTACATGACAGGAGTCGAGTTTGGTGCAACATCAAAATATATTAGAAGTAATTGAAGCAGAAAACAGGAGTGGAAAAAAACTCCAACGGGCTCAGAGGAGGAGAGCATCAAGCCTCACTTTTAAACAGCACTCATACACGTGTTAACAGATTTATGGAAAAGGTTAACGTCCTTGTGTTATTCTGCTCAGGCGCTGCCATTTCTCCCCCCTCCTCCCCCCCCTCCTCCCTGGCTGAAAAAAAAGGGGGAACAGGCGCCCATTTCCCTGCCACCATTATGCTCATTTGTCCTGTCAAGAGAATGACAGGCCGGTTGACTCTTCCCCAGATACGACCATTAGGTAACGCTCTGTCATCTGACAGCGAGGCATTCTGCCGCTCCCTAAAAACCCCCTAATTATTTCCTTCGCCAGAGACAGGCGGCGGCGGGTAGGTAATTTTTAACCTTTCACGTGCACCTGGGGAACCCTCCTCCGGGGAGCCAAGGTGCCTGTGTGGCATTCAGTCATCAAAACATGACCTTTTATGGCCGTTCGGAGAGCAGTTGGCACCGGGTGCCACGCGCCGGCTAATGCTAATGTTGATGACTAATTTATGCATCAGCCGACCGCATCTGCAGCAAGTTTAGGGCAGCAACAATGTGTGATGGAGCGGTGAGAGGGGGAGGGGGGGGGGGCATCGCCGCAGAGCAGGCAGAGGTGAAAGGCATTTTGGGGGAAGGGGTGGGGCATTTGAGACACCCGGTAGCCTGGCACGACGGGGAATTGAGGGGGCTAATTATGTTGCAGGGAATACATTCGGCGTGACCACTGAGCCTTTTTAGAATTTGTCGAGCGCAATCTGACTAACGTGGCTGACCTTTACTTTTTTTTCTTTGCCCAAATTGCGGGAGACCAGCGAGCATGCATGATGTGTGCATACTCTATGACCTCATTGGCCGAATGCTGCGCAGCACCTTGTCTCCACAAGTCAAAAAGAAACATGCTCATCACGTGTGCACTTCAAAGATAAAGTAGATCCATCGCTACACGGACAGGAGGTTCACACCCGAGGAGGCCGGAGGTCGCTCCTCTATTCCTGAGAGGCAGGACATCAAAATATCGAAAGAGCGAGTGTTTGAAGTAAACAGTTATTGGACAAACACAATATTGACACCATGTTGCTTGATTTTTAGCCAGAGTGACTTGTTAAATAAGGATGCAGAGCATCGCCTTTCCTAAAAAAAAAATGCTTATTTGCTTTCTTTCCGAGAGCTCTGTTAGCTTAGCATAAAGCATGGAAACGAGGGGAAACGGCTAGCCTAGCTCGTGTCCAAGGGTTACAAAAACCTTCTCAAGTAAATGTGATGAAACAGTTCTTATTGTAACAAGCAGGGATACTATATAATCTGTTTTTGGATTAAAATAAACACTTCAGCAGAGAACATGTCGGGTGAGCAGCAGCACTGTCGGCCTGTCTGAGCGATGAGGAGGAGGTGACGGAGACATTTATGTCGGAGCATAAAATAAAAAAAGGCACGGCCTCGGGCTTTACAGTCAGCTGACAAAACACGCGGCATGTTTATAATCTTCCCCAAATTCCTGCAGGTCCATAAATTGTTATTACGGTGAAGTGTTTCATCAAGCAGACAAATGGAGGTGCCGGGGAGACGATGAGATGCATTTCATGCAGCAGGAGGAAAACCGGGAGACGAGAGAATGAAGCTAATCGGATCAAAAGTAAGTGATGGCGCTATTCTGCTTGAAAAACATAATTTGTATGAATCAGGCCATGTGTGCATTTGCAAACATGTCAGGCCTGCTCTGCTCTCTGCTTTTGTATATTCACTGTCAGCCAGAGAAAGATGCTGATGAACTCTTTGTTTAGACAAATCAGGACATTACACCGCCTTATTTTTGCCTGGAAAGCATGTTTTTCACATTGTTATCCCTCCCTCTCTCTCCCTCTCTCACGTTGTGGAGAAAAGGTCACGGCAAAGTGTTTCCCTCGGAGCAACGCAGCGCAATAAAACACAAGTAAACACAAAGCAAGACGGATTCAAGCCGCCGTACATCCGCGCAGCCATTAGTGATTTATACTGTTCCTATAATCCTTTGCTCAGGCCGCCCGGCTGCCATTAAGCTTCCAAATTACATGTTCTATCAAGAGCAGCCGCTCTCACCTGAGTATTGGATTACTGAAATAAAATATGAATAATTAATACTGAGAAATAGGTTCCTGGCAACAGGAATGGCTGCAATTAAATAATGAGCATTATGTTTCTTGTGTTTTTTCTCCTCCTCCTCCTCCTCCGGTGTCGTTTGATCTTCT
>CM051711.1:2051877-2054377 GCA_028022725.1 Lycodopsis pacificus
GCACCCAATGCAGATTAATCCGCCGCTGAAAATAGTCCCCAACAAACGCACTACTTCCTCTTGATTAAGTAACATATGATAAATAATGAATATGATGTGCTCAGCTGTTTTAGGATCAATAATCACAATCTAATGACGACACTAGCTAGCATGTGGAGGCTAGCTTCAGCTAGCATTGTGTGAAATATTTTGTAAATCATTTCAAGCTTTTAAAGTTATTAAATTTTTAAGCACAAACAAATTAATCACATCAAAAATAAAAGTATTTCTCATGACCAAACGAATCATATTTTTGCGTCATTGAGCAGTAGAACTGATCCGAGGCGGCGCCGCGATGCAGCCTGACACGGTTGATTTGTAATAAGGTCCTAAGAATGAAAAGTGAAACAGCTAGCAGCGTTTCTCTGCTCGGGCTCTGACAGCCGTAACCACACAGCACTCTAAGGTAGAGCAAGGTACAGCCTGCTGTGTGAAATATGAATGAGCGGCCGGTCTATACATCATGTTAGCTGACATGTTGTATTAAAATTTATGAACAACTTCATCAAAAAGCACTTTCTGCCAGACAGATTCGCCCCGACATCAGAGCTACATGGCTGGTTGGAGCCTCAGATAAATGTGTGTGTGTGTGAAACGATGTGTACTGTACACTAGTGTGTAACGTGTGCACTGTGTGTGTGTGTAACGATGTGTACTGTACACTAGTGTGTAACGTGTGCAGTGTGTGTGTGTGTAACGATGTGTACTGTACACCAGTGTGTAACGTGTGCACTGTGTGTGTGTGTAACGTGTGCACTGTGTGTGTGTGTAACGTGTGCAGTGTGTGTGTGTGAAACGATGTGTACTGTACACTAGTGTGTAACGTGTGCACTGTGTGTGTGTTTGCTTTCTAAAGAGTTTGGTGAACTATAACAGCACAATAAAGGAAATAAATGGCGAAATAAAACAAACAGTGACGTTAATAATGAACAGAAATGATGTGTAAGTGCATCAGGTTGGATTAGAATGTGCTATAAATGTTTTTCCAACACCTGAAATCAACATTAAGATTCTAGATGAGTTGCTAACTATCGGTGCTCATCTCTCTGTGGAGGTAATCGGTGGGTTAAAATGTGAAAAGTGAGGCTCACGTCCAGCGTGTGCTTCGCCTGCGATGCTAAAAAAGAAGCGGCGCTAGAAGCTGCTGGATTAACTTGCGAGAGTGAACAGAAGTGAACAGGACAGCAGTGAGCGGACCCTCTCCGGTCTCCGGGTTATGAAATAATACCTGTCATCTGCCGACTGCTGAACCCTGAAAAGGGGGCAGGCTTTCCAGGTCAGCCCGCCATCTGTCAGCGCAGCCCTCTCCTGTTCCCGCACATTAGCACCTGATTGGCTGGAACCGGCCTAGGGTGGGCGGGGCCACTCGCAGCACCCCCCCTCACCCAGCGGACACACACACACACACACACACACACACACACACACACACACACACACACACACACACACACACACACACACACACACACACACACACACACACACACACACACACACACGCACTGCACGGACGCACAAATACACAAGTGAATGAAAACGTTTCTGTATGTTTGCGTGTAGAAAACAAAGTGTTGCACATGACAATGTATGAACATGTTTCAGTAAATAAACTAACTTTTTATAACTATGCACAATCAACACATAAAGTCAATGAGCTGTATGCCTCACTGTGTGGAAGTGACTCAGATTATTCTCTTATGTTTCATATTAAATCGTGCACCAGTAACGTATATAAACACAGAATAATGAGCCGATATCGGTTCAACGCTAACAGATACATTTGTAACGATATGATAAAATGAGAGTCAAATAGACTTGGTACCAATGCTAACGCTAGCACCTACTTAGCAGCAAGGTGTGAGCTGCTCGGTGCATGTTTGATGATGAGATGAGCGCGTTGTTATCAGCGCTGCGTGTTGTGGATGCAGGTCACACACATGCTCGCTGAGGGCAGAACGAGACAGCTGGCACATTCATTCCGTTTCTAAATTTCATGAAAAATGTGTTTTGAATCTCGTTTATCTCCGATTCTTATTTGTTTCTCGATATGTGTCCGTTAATCTTTTCACCCCGAGTGTGAGCAGTAGATATACGAGCGCTGATCAGCAGCGATGGAGGTCGAATGATGGAGAACTGTGCTGATTATTATTTTGTAATGCATGAAAAACGGAGGCTCCATCCATCCTCTTCTCCTCCCCTCTCTCCCTCCCGTCCTCCCTCGCTAGTTCAGCTGTCTGGTCAATGGGACCGGGGCAAGGAGCCAAGCATGTACAGCCAAGCCTCCCCCTCCCTCCCCCCTTTCCTCTCCCATCCAGACGGCCTCCTGTTCAGCTGCGCCGCTCGCCGCAGGTTCCAGCCAGGTCAGATGTTCGACACGAGCGACAACATGTTCGCCCCTCACCGCTGTTCCCCACGCCCGGCCGTCAGGTCCGGCTCGCATAGGCCTCAGCCGACACAG
>CM051711.1:2059377-2111877 GCA_028022725.1 Lycodopsis pacificus
GGATGAAATGATGACATTTGACGTCCTGTTTCTCAGGTATATTTGGTATTTCTAAAAATATAATACAGAATAATTCAAGACTTTTATTGTACACACGTCACCTTTAGTATGTGGCTTTAAACTGTAGTTATACGTAATAAACTGTGTATTATGATTATTATTACTACATCATTAATAATATATATATGATAATGATCCGTTAACGATAATGTGTTGATCTGTGATTTAAATAGATTGATTATAGAGATCAATAAATAAAACTCACAGAATGTTTGTACGTTTGATAAATTATAGGAACCGTATGTTGTGAATATGTATGTTGCATGACTCAGATATTATTGTTCTGCACCGTGAATATTGTGTTTCCTGTATATACGATGTGCAGAATCATGCACAAAAGTTGAGACTTTAAATGATAAAATATTTAAATTAAACTGGTGTGGAAATATCTTCTCTGATGAAACAGTGACTGTTATTTGACGCGTCAGCACAAAGATGCAATTTGAATGTTCATGCTTAAACCCTGTTATTGTGGACTGCTGAGTGACTCAGTTGGCTTCGGATGAGTCTGTCACTTGGCCGATGTTGGGACAGTCTAAAATAGGTCACATGATGGATTAGATGGTTTGAATAATAACGTAAGAGCGCTGCAAAATACTGATTGCCAGCATCTTCAATCCTAAAACGGGAGTGATGGAGAAGCCATCGACCCTGAAGGAGCAGCATTCATTCATCACTTGAACTCTAATCAGACCCACAGGTGCCTCTAACAGTGCCGGGTCAGAACACGAAATATTAACACAACGGAATTATTTGACCGATTGTGGCGATATTTTACGACGTATAAAAACAAAAACTGTAATTCAGCATTCAAGAGAAACAGCTGCATCACGTTACACAAAAGCTCCAGACGATATTATTTAATATGATGAAGAGAATGATGAAGATGGAATAACTTCTCTCATTCAACGCATCAGAAAGCTCCAGAGATGGTATTGACGTTTGGACCGATTTAAAAAATATTTCCAAAATATTTCCAAAATAAGGAATCAAAGCAGCGTTTCCAACGAAAGTTGTCATATTAAAAATGGGCGGAATAAAGAGAATAAATGATTATGTAGCATGAGAAACAGTGAAAATATACTTTAATACTTTAAGGACTTTAATTCTGATGTGATCGCTGCAAAGCCCTACTTTAGAACACATTCTCCATGCACGTTATTGTGAATGTGTGAATGTGAAATCATCTGAGAACGTGTATTTATGTGTGACGTCGTCCCTTTTTGTGAAAAACATTCTGACATTACTATGTGTGGATTAATGTGAATTTATGGCTGTGAATACAGTCTGTTTGTGCATAATATCTGGTTTGATTTAGAACATTTATTAGAGAACAGAATTCATGGATATTTGACGTAGAGCGTTAAACCTTAAATACACGGAGTAAAAGCACAACATCTATATTTCAGATTTAAACCAAAAGGAGCTTTTTAAGTGCAAAATAAAATCTTTTTGTTAAAGTTGATCAAATATTCAGTTTCTATCCGCAGAATATTCTCCTCATTAAGGAAGAAGAGCCTTTGATATTTCATTGAGACCATCAGGACACTGAAACCAGACCGGTGAAATTATTTAAGAGTTGGACGCACTTTAAAGCTGCAGCACAACAGTAGAGCTCTTCATTCATTCATCACTCTATTCAAATAAAATGCAAGTTTACTGTTTCTGTGTTGCTGCGATGCCAGAAAAGCCTCCTCAGTATCGGATGCGTTACAAATAATCCACAACGGTGAGTTTTCAGCGCGAGGAGAGGAGAGGAGAGGAGAGGAGAGGAGAGGAGAGGAGAGGAGAGGAGAGGAGAGGAGAGGGGGAGCTGAGCGAACACCGAGAGAGAAGGCTTTCAAACTGTAGGGTGCAGCAGTCGTCTTCCAAACAGGACGAGCTGGAAGCAGCCGCAGAGCCGAGCCGAGCGGAGAGGAGAGGAGAGCCGGAGGAGGGAAGTCCAGGCCTCAACGCAAGAACCGCTAACGCGAGGAAGAGGAAGAGGAGGAGGAGGGAGGACGCGTAATTACAGACTACACACCAACACCCCGCCGTAATTTACGTTACTGTCATGGAAAAATATTAGATGAAGATTGTTTTTAATCCAGGATGCAGGATGGGAATTTGTTCTCACACACACACACACACACACACACACACACACACACACACACACACACACACACACACACACACACACACACACACACACACACACACACTTAAGTTGCAGTGATGATGCCATTAACTGACATCAACCTTCCGCCAATTCACAGTCAAGCAGCCAATCGGATCAGAACGTTTCTTCAGCCACTGCTTTAAATGTGTGTATTTGTGTCTTTCTGACGTCGGTTTTTAAATCTTAAAAGTTTATTTGTAGTTTTTGTTTGACCAAAAGATAAAGAAGCTAAAACAAAAAGGTCCCGTCACTGCATTTATTTCCCCAGAGCTTTCATCCACTTCTCATGGTCTTCATTAGATAGAAAACAGAACACTTTGTGGTGTCTTTGCTTCAAAGGTGATTTGTCGCATTATTTCCACGTGCAGATAAAATACATGCACGCTCCGTTTCCAGAGTCAATACAGGAAAATACTTTTGGGAGATCCATATGGCTTCAATCTGACAGACCTGTGATTATATGGAGGGAGGAGAGTCGACGGTTTTCACCACGCTGTCACTAAAACCTCAAAGAACTCAACTCCAGATCGTTGAAAACTCTGAAGGGTTAACGGTGAAGCTGCTGTACTAGTGCGGCATCCATTATTGGTTCGTTTATAAAATGACAGAAAATAAGAAAAAAGATGCATTTAAATGCTGTTTGGTGATCACATGTTCCAGTAGTCCAGGAATCACTCATCTGTACCGATTCATTCAGAGAAAGGGTTCACCTTCAAGTGGCTTTGAGACGTTTGTGCCAAATATTGGGACCGAAGCTGTCGAAGCATCTCCGAGCAGAAACACACACGATATTCTGATGCTCGATGGTCATGGAAAGATAAACAGACTCTCACGGCCCCAAAACAAACAATCTGTCTTCTAACGTTTAATCCTGCAGGACGTAGAACACCAGCGTCTTCAGCCGTGTAGGAACTCGATGTGATGTTGTTCCATCACTGGCTGACAGCTTGTGGAATATGGAAGTCCAGAGGAGCCGTGAGCCAACTCACATCATTACATTCAACTGATTTCATTTAGGATGTGAATGCATGATGCTCGACTAGAACATCCTGCACTCCATGTTGGCAGAAAACATGGAGGCTGCCAAAGTTCAAATAAAAAAATAGATTTATTTATTTAGACAGACATAAGGAGCACCATGTAACTTTTTAAATAAATAAATAAATATATATATATATATATATATATATATATATATATAAAAATATAAAATTAAATATATATATATATATATATATATATATAAAAATATATATATATATATAAATATAATTATATATATATATGAGAGCCAAGCTATGTGTGTGTATGTTTTTTCCACTTTATTGAAAGATACAATAAAGTGTTTACTTCGTTCAAAATGTATCAAAAATAACAAAAAAAATAAAACAAAAATAAACAATGAATCCATGGTTTGAAATGAATCACGACCCCTTGTCATACATCCTGTACACATATGGGAAATTACATTTCAATTTGATTGAACGCTTTCAATTTAAAGTCCCTCCTGGACTTCCGTACCCGACGAGACCATCCTTCTGTCTGCTTGTTCTTACCTTCGTCATCTTCTCACTGCTGCAGCAGCACCTGGAAGAGACGGAAGGTGGAGTCTCCCAGTCCACCGACGCGGACGTCCACAGCGGCTGTCACATGAAGAAGACACATTAGTGAATAACAGCGGGTTGATAACGGTGAAAACGCACCATCAAATGTACTTCATAATGCTTTACGGCTGCCATTCGCTGACATTTATATATCACTTTTTAGTGGCGGGCCAATGAAACGCCGGCTTTGAAATAAAGTCGGCCATGATTCATGTCTCTGCTGTGTCAGTCTTACATTAATATTATGACCATATCCATCATGTCGGCCATCTATAATGAACAGATGCTGTAAAACACAATTTGGCGGTGGAGGGAGAGTTTCATCGACGGCAGTGTGTCGCCGTTCCAACGGGCAGCGAAGCTCCAGCCGGCCTGAATCTGCAGAAGTCACTCGCTCTCTTTTATCGTCTTGCACACCTGAATGCAAAGCGACGGGTCTCGTAAAAGACGTGAAAGAAAAGGATTCGTGTTTGCTGGTCAAAGAGGATTTTTTTTTTTTATCTCTTATCAGCTATAAATTAAAAACGCATGAAAAAGATGGAACGAGCTCACGACCGAGATCAGTAAGAATTCATTTGGAGGAAAAAAAGGAATGATTGGTCAAGCTTCTTTCACTGTGACGCCCGTAAACATCTAAATTAAATTTAGACAGAAACATTAAGGATTAAGATGATACATAACACATGAAATCAGAGGAATGCAAGCGTTGACTGCATCTTACAGCCCTGGTTTATTCATCAACCACATCTTCTGACTTGGCCAGGACAAACGTGACGTCTGGACCGAGTCTCTGAGGGTTCAGGGATTAAAGCCTCAGGGGGGACATTGGGGATTTGGCCTCAGAGGGCATCTGGTGGACAGGAGGAGAATGGCACTGAATGAGATGGGGCAAGTGGGCTGCAGGGAGGGGCCGACATATGAAACATAGCCGTTGAAATGCTGTTTGTGTCAACTTGATTTGAAATGTGGGATTTTGTGCTCTTGCATGAGGAAAGCATCTGTGAGGTATTTTGTCCCGGTCTGCAGCTACTGCACTGTGTTTGACCAGTGAACTACTTTGTGGCCGGACCGTCCATTGTGGGCGGGGCCTGGATATTTTTCCACGTCTTTCTCTGGGAGACGATTTCGTCTCTGTGCTTCTGATCTAACAGGTTGCACGTTGCCAGATTTGACGCCACGTCTCAGCTGTGCTTTCCACAGCGGAGTCGTTCTCCTGCATCTGTTTAGTAGCCTGTGTGATAACGCAGGTGGTGGCAATCAGTGCAGACTCTAATATTTTGAAGAGGAATGGCTGTTTGCGTGTGTTTGCGCTTCGGAGAATGGCCAATAAAGCTCAATTGGGCTTCTAAAAATGAAGTGTGAGCAAAAGGAGTGTTTTGGGGGAGAAATGACTCTTCTTCTTAAAACCGAATGGCACAAGCAGCTGTGCACGCTGCCACATTTACACCTAACGAGACTCACTTCATACATAAATGTCCATGAAAACTTTCAGTTCAGGTGAGTTAAAGAGGCAAAAAGGATCAAATTGAAGCTTTTCTGTGCAAGCGAGGAAAGAGAAGTGCCTCCAGGTGAACTCGCACCCAGAGAGGTAAATGAAAACCAACCAAATAATCACATTATGTGCCAAATTCCACCTTCTTCATGTCTAACTCCAACCTCTAGCCCTCGCACAGCTTGGCTCTTAAAACGCACTATTTCAAAAATGCTAATCTCCTAAATGTGCTGATGGAGGCGCATATCCCCCCCCGTGCCCTCTCGCCCCGTTGACAATTACACACAGCCTTGTTCTGTATGCACAGATACCTCTCTCGCTCTGGGAAATTTTATTTGTACGCCGTCTTTCCTGCTAATGCAACAAATGAGAAATGGCGATCCGGGCCTCAGGAAATGATCAGGCCCGGCAACTGGCACTGTGATGTTTGAGCGTAAGCCTCTCCTTTTAAAGAGCGTGTTGATTCTCCATACCCCAATATTGACCGACCGTCTCTGTTTGATGTATGCATGCCCCCCCCCCTTCACTGCCATGCAAACCCAATGTTTGGGCTTAACTTGTTAGTTCTGCTTCTGGAAAAGCTGCCGATGCCCCGAGATATTAATGTACGATCGACTGTTGTGACGGACCGAACGACCGTCAGTTTGCTGAGGTGACGGAGGTTCTGTAGCGTCTGGCGGCACAGACTCCGTCATGTTCACGTGCGTTGACATTTGAAGGTGATGAGACACCTACATGCAAACAATGCGCACGATTTACTTTCAAACTGAACTGAGAAAGAACTCGTATCGACGTCAATGAGAAAGACGGATTTATCATTTATTATTTCAGTGCAGGAGTTTGAAACGTGCACACTCTGCTGAGCTCGTTCGGCTCGTTAACATGCTTTTGACACGATCGGAGCATCATTTGCTTTGATTGGTTAAAAAGGTAGTTCACCCAAACTATAAATGCTATTATTTATTGTCCAGATACGTCTTCAATATCTCAGAACCTCTCCCAGTAAAACAGCACGATCTATGTCATTTGGGTTTTTGTGACGATGTAATTCCAACACAGCGCACAAAGCCACGAGTCTGTACTGTACCGAGTGACAATGAAGAGACTAGAAGCCGCTCTGGGCTTGAGAGACGCCGTTGAAGCAGAACCGATCGGTACCTCCTTCAGATGGAAGATAATCCCTGCCGAGGCTCTGCACCGAGACACCGAGCGCGAAGTTCTCTCACCAGGAAAACACCCTTGTTTACTAAAGTGGCTGAACAGCGTAACCCAATTACTGTGAACTAGGTCAGAAATCTACTACGGAGAAAGTACTAAATGAATATTTAACGCTGTGTGCAGTGTAGAGTATCTCTCTGTTTGTACCTTTGCCTAAACTCCTCACAGACTTCCTGCCCGTCTGCAGATTGTTAATCAAATCACCTGATGAGAGTTCTGCAGTCTGGTTTCGATAAAGAAGCAAAGAGGAGGGGGTTTCTATTAATAGATGAGTTGACTTGTGGTCTGCAGATGACAGGAAGAGGAGCCTGTCATGAGGAATGCCTTTGTTATTTTCCATCCAGGGAGGAAATGAATTTCTTGTGATTTTTCAGAAACGCCGCCCGCGGGCGCAGGCACCACCGCTTCAAGGCCGAAGGAGCAGGACAGAAATAGACCCGGAGAGTCAGTGGATGGCGATGAGCGCTTATTCTGGTGTTCAATGCAAAGAGGATCGGGTCTCAAAGAAGGTAGGACAAGGACGGGCTCGCGTTGAGAAGGTTTGGATGATGGCGCGAGCTTCAGCGTGGGAGGCCCGTCCGTCTTTGTATTGTCGTTTGATGTTCCTGTTGGAGCGCGATGAAGAGCGGCCATCGGCTTGCTTTGAACGCATCCCTTGATGCGGCAACTTTTCCGCGATGGAATCCGCCCTTGATGTAAAGAGCCAAACCTTGAGCTGATGTATGTTGACGGCAGGCATGTTTACAAGTACGGTGAAGGTTTTATCGGAGCTGTAATGAGCCGCTCAGGACGGTAAACAACAACTATTGGACGTTTTTGATGGACAGTGACAGAGTTGAAATAGCCAGGGTCCAGTTCATTTGTCCTTTCTAGTAAACGGTTGTTCCTTGATACACTTGGCTGTAATTGGTGTTGAGATCTCTCCATTGTAAACGGAGCAGGGTGGGGCTGTTCACACCGAAATTACAAAGTCGATTACCATGATAATAAAGCGTGTCCACTCGGTAAAGAGACCATGTGGTCTATGAAAGGACGGCCAGTTCCGCCAGCTCTTATTGGTGTAGTCTGGTTTGGCTGCAGCTCCCCTTGTTCTTGGAACCGGTATCAAATGGCACACGAACACTATAATCGGAGCAATTTTCCAAACATCTTCAACTTCCACCGCACAGAAACGGATCCAGGAGTGCGGCAACAAAACCGGGCCTTATGTCAACTCCTGCTTCCAAACGTTAATGATCTCGATCAAAAGGAGCTTCACAGACGACTCGCTTTTGTGTTTTCCGAGTCCTTTTCAAACGCTGCCTTTGAAGGTTGAATACATGCCCAGAAAACGGTTTGATTAAACAGGTATGTGGGCTGGTTCAACATATTGAAGAAGCTAATTACTGCTGAACGCTCTGTGGTGCGGGGCGCTGGATGAAGATGTGGAGGAAAGGCCGCTGGGCTCAGGCAGAAAGTCATTTTTTTTTTTAATTCGAGCTGATCCAACAAACACAATCTAGATTATTTCATATGAAATAAATGTCATTTTCCTTATTTTCATCACGGACGGGGAGGTTTTCCTGCCCTGCAGCCCGTGTCAGCTTCTGCGGAGCAGAGACTTTCTTCCAGCCAGAGCATGAGCATTAAGGAAAGACTTTTACTTTGAAAGACTTGAAATATTAACAATCGGAGTGATTTTTGGACCGATGCACCTGCAGCTGGAGCACAGAGGATCCTTCAGTGGTCTCATGTGCCTTCTAATAGACCAGAAGAGATAGAAGTGCAGATCTGCAGATGCATTCATCTCCGTTGCCTTCAATTCTTTTGCAACGCCTCATCAGTGGTTGGGCTTCGTTGGGTTCTGGCCCTTTTGTTGAAGGAAGCTGGCTTTGGCGTCTTAGAAATAATTACGAATGTATTAATAAATGTGCCTTGAGGTATGCAACGAGAATACATGTTCATGCAGAAAACGGTTGAGGGACCCATGACTTCACCGAGCCCCTTCACACACTGGGACCTTTCGACACCAACGGTGATTAGCGAGTTCTTTTTCCATGAGGTGTTTACAGTCTTCTGTTGACAGCCTGTACAAGCCATACATGAATAATGACATGAGAAGACAGCACATGAATGCACACTTGTGTGATTATTCATCGTTGGCAGCCATCTTGATTTAAATAAATCATAGGTGAGTCCCTGCTCGGGCTGCCCTTGGCATTTGACTTTGGTTTGGGTCCCTCTTTGCACGGTTTTCTCTGCTGTGATGTGGACCGAGAACACTTTTGACACATCTCTCCCAACACACTTGTAATTTGTCCCTGAGGCGCTGGTTATGACGCGAGCTGACACTGAGGTCTGACAACATGACTTCTTTCCTCCTCCGGCCGAAGCTGCCGTGAAGCTGCAGCCTCGCCCGCCTCCAGACCCGGAGAGTCGGGGTGTCTTACGATTGAGTCCTTCCCCTCCCCTCCCCTTTTGGGACATCGGTTCGAATTAACGCCACCGCCGCCCGACTCTTAAGGCATCGCCGCTGACAGCTGCAGCGCTCACACACACCAGGTGCTTCCGTCTCCGCCGAGGTGCTATGACACCTACCTGTTTTTTAGCCCCCGACCTGTCAAGGGAGCCAGATTTAATTAACGTAATGATCAAAGCAGGAAAAGCAAGTTCAGCCCTGAGGTAACGATCCCAGTGAGCCGCGCGCTCGCTTTGCTAATTATTTAGCATTAAGGTAGACGGCGCTTATGCATACATGACTACTTCAAAGATTTGATTGGGGTTTGGTTCGTTACAACAGCAAAGCGCCCGGAGGAGCCGGTGGTGACATCAAAACATCAGTGCGGATAAATCTGCTGGTGTACAGCGTCTCGCGCTCAGCCACCAGGTAACCTTTCTTTATCCTCTCTGACAGCGCCTCTTCACAACAAACATCAGCTGTGTGAATTTAAATGAAGGGACGTGGGGGCGAGTTCAGGATGCGATGGCTCGGGAGATGAAAGTTTTATTTTCGGCTCAGAGAGGAGAAGCCGAGCGCCCCGACCGCGGTTTAAGGTGACCCCGAGGGACGGCGCGACGCCGCCACAGCTCATCAAGCGCAGCCCTGAATGAACTGTGAAGGAAGGACGAAAAATACCAAGAATACATCAATTAAAAGGTGGTAGAACTTCAGCGTTTACAGGCAACAAGAATATTTAGAATTCTTTTAACTTTAGTTTTACTATCGTCTTTGAAGTCCTCAAGATATCAAATATTTTAGACTTTAAGAGGTTTCCAACTCGCAGCATCGATAGGAATGTAAACTTTTTTACTTTTCCAATGGTGAGAAATAGAAAGAATATTTCTAAAATATTCATCTTTACATTGATCTGAAAAACAAGTCTTGCAGCATTTTGAAAACTTGGTTTAGAATTTCCATAAAAAACATAATTCAAAATGAAAAACCATTTTAAGGTCACAGTGGCCTCCAATGTCCAAGGTGCCAAACAGTAAATATATTTGTTCTTGTGGCGCTGCTGCAGATAAATGAAGTGACTCGGAGAAAGACTAAGTCATTCTTCTTTTTCTCCACTTTTGGTTTAATTCTCTTTTGGAAGCCGCCTGGTTGGATTAGACAGAAACTCTGTTCTAAACCAAACAGAACGGACATTAGTGGAGGCCAATGTGTGCCAGCAACCACCGTTTCTGCTATTGCCAAGAAGAACTGTTTCTTTCCAAGGCTATTTCTATGACAATTTCAACAATTCTCCCTGTAATTTTGGACAATATCATCCCACATTTGCATAAAACAAATTGTTGTTCACTGTAGTCCACGTGCCAGAGATGGTGTTGCAATCCCAGTGGTCGCCAGTAGAGTTTAATGTCCTGGAGTCCAGTTTTTACTGTGGATTCACACAAAACCAGCTCTGAACGTCTCTGGGTCGAGGAATCTGGACTCGGATACATTGTTTACGTCTTTTCAGCATTTATTCTCTCCATATTTATGGAGACGTTCCCATTTTTCCTCACATTCCAACGATTATTTATGCTGACACGTCCTTTTATCGGGTGGTCAGGTGTCTGCTTCTGCCTCAGGAGCACAGAGTTGTACAAGATCTCATCGGGGATAATTGGAAAAGCGCCTCTGCCCGCAGACATCTTCTGCTCAGATTCATCTTCCATTTCTGCGGAGACAAGTCACTTGAATCCGACCATGTGCCCGTCTCCACATTAAAGACAAAAGACCGTCTTCGTGTGTTCATCTGGATCCGCGATAGTTGCTGCAGCGGTAATGCGATTCATCTAGAAAGGGAGCTTTGCTGAGGTATGGCGGCACATTCATGGGATTTCAAGGGTTTTAAGAGGATGACCATTGGCCACTTCCAACACGCTGGCTTGACTGAAGCACCATTCAGTATGAGAAGCCATGTAATTATGAGTTAAATGAATTCCGCAGTTTGTATTCTCATTGGCTGAGTAAAAGCAGGCCTCCAGCCCCGAAGCGTCGCCGGGTCTTTCCCCCGTCGGTGTACGACATGAATAGACAAGAAAAGAACAGCCATCAGACTGACACAGGGCTCTCATTGAATCATGTGAACTAAGACAGGGGGAATTTCTGATAGCCCCCATCGTGGTGCACAGACGTGGAGACAAAAGACCTCACTGTCTGCTGCGACTTACCTCCAGGCACTGCCAAATAAAAAAAGAGAGAAAGAAACGACCTCCTGGTTTTGGGACCTGAGCGGTTGCCTATTGTTCCGCTTAAAATGAAAATCCCCTCTCCTCCGCCGGGACCCCCAGTAACCTGTTCGCAAGCAGCTGGTGACCACCTGTGGAGCAAGTCAAATTAGGGAAGGATTCCTACTGTTCCTGGTTATTGTCTGCAGGTTTTGTGTGGCGTCGTGCTTTGGTCCTGCTCGGCGGCGGTGGAGGTGGGTCGGCCGGCGGGACAGCCAGCGGCTCCCCGGAGGATTTGTGTTGTTTTTCTCCATTTGTCGGCGTGGCGGTAACAAAGCTCCGATTGTTACTCGTGGAGGGAAATGTTTGGCACAATGAGGATTATGACGGTTGGTGAGGTGAGCCATCAGCCCCGACTTCTTACTCCTCTTTTGTTCCAGCAGTTTGATCCGTCATTGTGAAGGAGCATCAAGCAAAAACAAATCCTTGGCAGCCCTGAAAGGTCTCCGAGCCTCCCATAAACACCAACAGACTTGCGTGACTATCTTTAAATCTAAAAAGAAAGAAAGATGGAAATGAGTTATGACCTCTGTCTATTTTCCCTCAAATTATCCAATTTGGCCTTTATGAGATCCCATAGCCCGGGAGCCTTGAATTCCTTTTTCATCCGAACAAGAGGTGCTCTTGTTTGCCGCTGCGACCGTTCAGCACAGAGATAGAAAACAGATATTAATCATCATTTGGACACACCGAGGAAAAAAAGGAAAAAAATAACGTGCGGGTCACAGCGAAATGAGTCAGTGTTTTGCAAAACACGGCGGCTCTTTGTGTCCGTTTCCTGTTCCCAGGAATGCGGCTCGTCTTGTGACTCGAGGTGGGGTTGGCGAGGTGAATGACATCACCGGTGGCGCTCACATTTGAATTCTGACACAGTGGCACCTTGTGTTCCTCGTCCACCCGCCGTCTCCTCCTCTGAAGCCGGTATTGTGCTTCGGCTCTGCCTTTTCTCTCTCCCCCCTCAAAGAATACCTCCTTTTCTCTTCCTCCCCTCCAGCAGCTGCCTGCGTATGAAGTGGAGAAAATGACACTCCGTCTCGTGATGAATGGCGCTTGACCCCTGGAACCCGCTCACACAGAGACGCATTCACATACGCCGGGAGATCTCACGCACGCACTCGTTTACGCTCGTCCGCCGCAAAAAAGGTGCCGCAAACGAAGATTAGGTATTTGTTGATCAACCTCCGCTGTAAATTGGACAACCTTTACTGCAGCTTCTTCCCCCCCCGTCTCAGCTCTCGCTCGCTGGGTTGACACACATCCGCACTGGTGGGGTTGCCTCACTGAGAGCCCTTTTGTTACATGATTAATTACTCTGAGCAACAGTTATGGCGGGATTAACAATTAGCTAGACCTGTCAAACAGTCAGTCTAAGATGGCAGACTAATTGAGCGGCTGGTTGGCCATTGTGTCCCAGTATAAGGCCAAGAAGTGGGGATGGTTCACAAGCCTTTCATCTCTTTTACAGGCCTAATGCCGCGGCAGGAAAAGGGCCCGCTATCAGGCACAGCTCGGGTAATTCCCCATGAATATTCATACGGCTTCTCTATCCGCAGTGAACTTCACAAAGTTACCTTCACGGTGCATCTTCTGGAAGTCTGCTGCTCTTTCCCCGTTACGGAGGATGTCCACCCGCTGTAAAAAGTTGGACGCGCTGCAAAAAATGTGTCACCAAGTCATTTCGTTTTTACTGGAAACGAGAGCAGCAGGCTCGTTTCAACCCTGTGAAGCCTGACGCGTGGAATAACTTATTATTCTGTATATTATTATAATATGCTGTTCAAGTTAGCATGCTTGTTTCAAATACGGATACATTTGGCGTTTTAAAGGCAATTTATTTATCTTAACTGCAGGTTTGTCAGAAGCAAAAATGTGAATTTCAAGACTCATTTATTTATTTATAATTTTCAAATTTTATATAAAATATTATATTATTCTCATGCATATACTGTACTTAAATTACATTTATATTATACACATCTACAGCAATAGATACATATAAATATCCCCGTTTTCTTCTTTAAATGTCTTAATTATTATCATTAAAAACAACAATTTACATTTTCAACATATTGTGAATAAAGCGCACAGTGTTTGGTAATATACTGCTTAAATTCAGCACTCCACCTTAAGATGCAAGTACAAATACAGGTTTGAATCCTCATACTTAACAGACGTGACGTGAATCGTAACAGTGGCAGCCATCTTGAATTTGTTAAATAAGCGACGTCTACGCTTCCTGCATTGCACTGATGATCCACTAGAGGGGAACAACATGTGGGTATTAGAGAGGTTTCAGGTAATTATTGATCTCATTGATGATGTAGAGGTCTTATGAACTCATGTATTAAATAGTGTTGCCACCGCAAATTAGATCTCTTTCCACACTGTCAGCGTATCCAGAACGAGAGCGCACAAAGACGACGAGCCGACCGAACCAGCAGCGATTGCGCCGGTTAATCATCGCCGCTGACAAAGACCGAAAAGATCAAACCCGGTCCGACAAAGAGAAAACAACCAAAAAGTTTCTCGCCAGCCAAGTTTTTGGCCGAGCGAGAAAAGAAAAGGAGAGAAACCTGCGAGGCCGCACAACTGAAGTGGCTTCCTCAAAGACATCTTATCCCCGGTGTCCATGGGAAGAACCCCAGCGGAACAGCTGCAGCGGCGAGCCGTGGCTCCTCATGAAAGCTTTTGCCTGGAGGCGGGGAGGCGGACGACTTGATCGTGAAGAAAGTCAATTGTTTCCCCGCTGAAAGGCAAAAGGCCCAGGAGGAGCCTCGCCATGGTGTGTGGGACATATCAAAATATTTGACAGACTTCAGCATTATGAAAAAACGCCGTCCCCCCCCCCTCTTTTTTTTTTTTGAAGGGGGAGGTTTTTGTTTTTCCTCCCACCGCCGACCCGTCACACTCCCATCAGGCCCCCGACTGCCCCGTGTCATTGTTTGGGACCCGAGAGTTCAAAGCGGGCCCTCGAGGAGCCGCTCAGTGTGCGCTGACACCATGTAATGAAATTAGCAGTTGTTGCTAAACAGGTTTCAATCAAAGAGTCGGAGCCAAGACCTAGTGCCCACTGTTGATGAATCACCTCTTTCACTGACTTGTGGCAGACAGTCTGGGACTTTGTTCCTCCTTTCATCGAGCCGTCATTCAGCCAGGTAGTCCCACTGAGACTCACAAACCTGGCCGAGACCGCCGCCCCAACAAACGGCCCACGGCAACAAACACCACGTCTTCAAAGTCAAGCGTAAGCAAAGGAGGTGACTAAAGGGTCAATTCACCAAAACTGAAAAATAGCATTCCAATGCCTTCTGTTGGTGCACGCCATGCAGAGCATTCCCGTTTGATCTGCCGCCGCCACAACGCCAACGATGGAGGTGAACAGACGCGCCTTTGTTCTGCAAAACAACTGAAAAAGCATCATGTGGTTCCACAAACAAAGTCCTGGTTTTACTTCACTTCTTCATGATTTCATTTGAAGTCTTACAAATATTAGCCAACTGACAAACTGCACCGAGTATTATTCTAGCTCTCTCCAGAAACAAGCCACGTCCCCGCTGAGCTCCGTTAATGAAACCGGATCAATCGGAGTTCTTAAAGTCTTGTTTTCAATGCACGAAGAAGAAGCAAGAAGCACAGAATGATGATGTTTATCCATTGATGTGTTTTAAATGTGAGGAAACAGAGAAGCTGCAACCAGACGATGTTGAGCTCGACAGCTCTGCACATTTGCAACCATACGGCTGATAAACCCTTCACTTCACGTCGGCGTTCTGAATCTAGTTTCAGAATCTCCTGGAGCTCCTGGTCCTGGTTCCCGAATCCTCGAGCGCTGAGATGAACACAACTCGTGAGGTTCCTTCAGAAGCTCGGTCGCGTTGTTGTTGTGTTTACTGGACGTCGTCGTACCTGGAGCGTCCACGCGCTGCAGGAAGTGGAATTATCCTTTAATGCACAACACATGTACAACTGCTGCTCCATTAACAATGGCCTCCGCACACACTGCTGCTTCACACGTGTGTGTGTGTGTGGAGGCACAGCGAGGCTGTGATGCATGTGTTTATTTGTGTGTGTGTGTTGTGTGTGTTCTCGCCTCCAGGCATGTCTCCTGAGCCCCCCCCCCCCCACACACACACACACACACACACACACCTAAAACTGATGGCTTTGAATCACTGGCAACCCTGCTGCTAATTTATTTGCGCTGAGCATTATGGGAATTAATGTACCTGACATTCAATGACAACAGCCGGCGCTTTGTGGCCCTTTTCACATTTCAACACATTCCTGCCGTGCACACGGCTGCCGATTGAAAAGCGTCCATCTTCCCACCTAGCTGAAAAGAAAAGACACACGGGAGCGCACACACGGCAGGCTCTGAACCTCTAGGTGCAGGAGGCTGTTAGCGGTGGCTGATGATAGTAGCAAAACATTAACATAATAATTAGTGTCTTGTAATTGTTTCATTAAAACCAGTTGTTCCATTTCTCCTCTTGTTCTCCCAGAAGACGCGAGACGGAGTTTGGACGTCAGCCAAAGGGAGGGTCGCCGCGCGTTTGTGCCCGCTCAAGATGTTTGCTCTCTGGGAAGCCGGGGAGGCTGTCAGCGGTGGGCGGCGGCCACTTCGGCCATATGCAGAGACAAAACCAACACGAGGGGGGTGGGCGGGCTGACGTATTAACGGTTTGTGAGGAACCGACGGAAAACAAAAGGCTTCATTATCAAAAAGACCGTTTTGGCAGAATAAAACTTATGCTGGTTTTTAATAATAAACATGTGAGACGAATGTGACAGTCAAACCTCCTCTCCCAGCTCCACTGTGATCTCACTCGTTTAAAAATAAAAGCCGGAGTTGCACAAAGTTGCTCAATAATGAACTAAATCGTGCATATTGTGTCAGCTCCTCTAAAAGGTCACATAGCGTAATCCTATTGAAAGCTGGCAGTTCATTTACAAGCTGCAAACACACACACACACACACACACACACACACACACACACACACACACACACACACACACACACACACACACACACACACACACACACACACACACACACACACACACACACACACACACACAGAGTTCAGCAGGCCCTCATTAGCATTTTAAAGGGAGTTCCACTCGTTTAGCGTTTGGTACCTGCCAGTCGGCAAACGTCTCTTCCTAAAGCTGCAGAAGTGAGACCTGTGATGTCATTAACATTTAAATTATGAAGCTGTTAGGGTGTGTGTGTGTGTGTGTGTGTGTCTGACACAGTGAGTTGTATTTCACCACAGAATGAGCTCTGCATGTGTAAATATATAAACCTGTGACCGGCTCCTCTCAGGTCGGCCTCCATGAACAAATGTTACGTTTTAAAAGTTCCTCATCTTTGGACTCAATCAAGAGCCCCCCCCCCCCAAAAAAAAAACATTGAGTCATAAACTGAATTTAAATATCTATTTTTAGTTTTAATTAGGTGATAACCCTCACAATGATTTGAATGAAAGTCGGATACAACGGTCACTCGTTTCACCCTGAAACAGGATTTCTGGAGCAGGATGAACACGCAGAAGTGACGTGAGGGATTTGACTTCAATTATGTTTTACGGACTGTATTTTACCCGAGAGTGCATTTTTTGACACATTGCAGGATGAGCAATTGTTTAAATTTGTAAATATAAATTTGATTTTTGCATTTGACAAAAAAAGAAACGTAATAAGTCCACTTACTAGCTTTGTCTGACGCGTTCAGTCACATCTCAGTCTTCACCACAGAGATGGCTCAGTTGCCATCATGTGATCTAAATGAGCAACAGAAAGATCCGAGTCAAAGTAGTTCATTCATGGACAAGGATCAACCTGAATTTATATTTAAATAATTACATGAAGTAATTGATTCTAAAGGGTGACGGACACACATCCAGTCAAACCAATATTCCACACGAACATGCTTTTTACTACGCTGGACACCACGCGGGCTTAAATATCCCACAATGCAATGCGCCAGATACGACAACAATCAGAAGAGACAACGGCGCACAGCTCTGCAACGTCAATAACCCATTCAACACGTGCAAGTAGAAGGTTGCACTTTGCTGGGAGTGATATATCATAAAGGTCAGTCATCACAGAGCCTCCTTCATGGCCTCTCAGGCTCCTCTTGGGACCCACCGGATGGGTCCAGACCCCCAGGTTGGGAACCACTGGTTCAACGAGAACTGCTGGTGTTTCGTGACGCACTACACCTGCTTAGAGACAGTCTGTGTTCCACTTCACCATATCCTCCACGTCGACTGCAATCACTCAGAATGACTCATCGTTTCGAAGCCACTTTATTTCTTTGACGGAAAGATATTTAACAAACGGAACCACTTAGCGCACAAACAGCCGACAGCTTTGCAACAAATGCGCCGAATCCCGTTTTCCCACAGTGTTTTTGTGTCCCTGAACATACGTGTTCTGCCAGACGACCTCACACACACACACACACACACACACACACACACACACACACACACACACACACTGCAGCTGCGTGCTCTCCACTCCATCTCTCCCTCTCTCACTGCAATACAGTGAGGAGGCATGGGAGGCAATGGGAGGCATACGTCTCATTGGCCAAGTCCGTGTGTGTGTGTGTGTGTGTGTGTGTGTGTGTGTGTGTGTGTGTGTGTGTGTGTGTGTGTGAGCCTGTGTCACAGCACCAGATAGTTAGATACCACCGGCGGGGATTTGACATTTAGTGCTTTTTGACAAACTTCTGACGACCGTCTCCCGCAGATCATTATCAAAGCATTTCTGTCTCTATAATCAAGATGAATGCTTCCGAACACAACGATGATCATTTTGTGGAGGAGCAACTCTCGTGGATGCAACAAGGGAGGGGTGCTGGGCGGAGTGGGGGGGGGGGGGGGGGGTGGGGGGGGGGCTCCATCACTTGGGCGTGCTCAACACATACATTTCCATTTTCCCAAAGACAGATTTGTTGGCAGCAGCGATATAAAGCGACACCCCGGCGCTGACAATGTTTCTGTCAACTTATTGAATCTTCGGCAGAAAAAGGGGGCAATCTCCGAGGCAGACCGCAATCTAAAACATTGATAAATAAATACGGGAGATATGAATATGTTTGTTTGTTTGTTTGTGCTGGGTGTCGATTTAATCCCCGCTTGCCTTAGAAATCTCCCCAAAGACTGATTGGTGTCGCGCACCGCAATTAACTCCTGCGAGCACCGTCTATAAATCAACTTCCTGAACCCGGCGTGGAGGAGATGATGTTTTTGAAATTAGCACCATCCGCCCGCTTGTGTGGTGGGGGAGGAGAGGATGGATGGAGGGGAGGGGGGGGGGGAGGGGGTGTGATTTTCTTAAATAACCGCCCCTCCGATATTCAGAAAACACGCAGAAACAAGTTTCAGAAAATCACGTTCATTCTTCAGCGCGCCGCGGGGGGGCGGGGGGGGGAACGCTCATTTTCTTGACGTTTTGAGTGGCGAGCTCGCCTTTCTATCTTTATTTTAACCGATCGCTTGTTTGGTTGCAATTGAAGCGTCGGCGCCTCCCTCGTATTCGCCTCCCGCGCCTCCGCGCCACCATGAGCCACGAGTCGCTGTCAGCGCCTTCACACGAGAGGAGCATTAAGGTCAATTATCATTCCATTCACCATCACGCTCCAATACGTAGATTAAGAAAAACACTTATTTGCCCACATGGTCCGAGAAGAGTAATATTTCTCCGACTGCGGCACAGAATGCATTATTGCTTTACTTATTCATGTTTCATCCTCGTGTGAGTGTTTGCATCCTCACATATATACGCTATGTGCGTCTGTGTGTGTGTGTGTGTGTGTGTTCCCCTTGCAAGTGCAGCTGATAACACTAATCCTGTTTACTCTCTTTTCCTCACTCCTCAGTATTTCAAATATACCTTCTGCGTTCCTCGAACTTCAAGGCGTATCCGCGGAGGAGCACACGGCCCCCTTAGCCCCGGTGATCCAGCACACACACACACACACACACACACACACACACACACACACACCAGAACAAAGGGAGTCCCCCCCATATTGGATTCCCTCTCTGAATATGTAAAATACAGCAGCAGCGGAGTCAACGCTGAGAAATTACCAGAACTATCTGGGCCATTGACAGGCCTCCCCTGTGGTCAAATGGGCCACGGCTGTGTTTGGTAAGCCCCCCCCCCCCCCCACACACACACACACACACACACTCTGGTTTCTGTGGCTCTCCGTAGATAACCAGCGGGGGGGGGGGGGGGAGCACTCGGGCGAGCTCTGGCAATCGAGTTTCGGGGAATTCGGACGTGTGATTGGCTGTTTTTCTTCTAAATCGCTCGTGTTAAAGGAGTAAAAGACGTTTTACTTCATCGGTTGGAGGTTGATGGGGGTCATTGATCCATAACGAAGGCTTCAAGTTCACCTGCTGAGATTTCTGGATTTCAAAACGCTTCCAGGAGCCCATCTTGTTGTTACAAAACGCCGCACTCGTAGTTCCAAGAGAGTTCTTCTTCCTACGACCACATGATCTACTGATCCTCTTCAGAAGCATTCAGTAACATGAAGAGAACCTAAACCCCAGCCAGCATTCAGCAAGTACAACGACATCTGCATGATTTGTTTTGAATAAACAGAAGAAGAAGAGTTAGCTTAGCATTAGCCATCTCTAAACGACAGTTCCGGGGTAAATGCCCATGCAGGTGTTAGAAGGTTCAGATGTTCCCGACCCTTTTAGGTGATGATATTCCGAACCATTAGCGATTCCCCTGACCCGTTGGCACCGCCGCGGCCCTTCTTGGCTCGCCGCCGGCGTCGGGGGAGATCCCAATTCACAGAAGCCATGGCTGCTCCTCAAACCCGCCGGCAGATGCTCCCTCCGTCCTGCCTCGCCAGCCGGCAACGAGCCTCCTCTGACATGCCCGCCTGTCTGTCTGCCCGACTCAGTCTGTCCATTCGTCCGTCCATCTGTCCGTCAAGCGGGTACAAGCCCAGAGCCTCGGGTACAACAATGCACCGGCTTTTAAAGTGGCAGTAAGTGAGACAGCCGCCTGCCTATAGGACAGACAGGGTCCTAGAAATAAGACCTCAAATTAGGAAGAAAAAATAAAAGGTTCGTGGGAGGCAATATGTTCCCATGAATCATTGATTCATGACGCGTTTCAGTGCCCACATTGGCTGATGAATGATTGATGGCAACATGTTGCCTTCTTCCTGCCTTTAGACACATTAGAAGTGTGACTTGGGTCAGTTACAGGCCACTGGAACTCAACGAGTATTAAAGCTGCACTCGTGTTTCCTATGAACAATGGATCAAATTACTTTTTAACAGTAATCATCTGACGCTGCAGTTTTTTCGGATAATTTTCGCTACTTTCAGCTTGTTCTTTTGGTTTAACGGCTAAAAACTTTCCCGTTTTGCGATCACACCATACATTCTCTCAACGCATCTGTAAAACACATCGCCGGCTTATTATACTTTCAAATGTACAAATGTCTTCATCCCACCAGCGCAGTTGCTCCTTGCTATGAATCTGAGAATTAAAACCGAGCAGAAGCAGAAATGTTCTCATTTAGATGGAGAGCATTTCAACATTATTAATAATTGAAGGCGTTTTATTGGATTCATTACTGTATTCTGCATCCAGTAAAGCTCGAAAGAAATATCGTCACAGATTGTATAAATGAGAAACTTTCTTCACAACACACACACTTGTTAATGAATAAATCATACCATTAATGAGTGGAAGTTTGTTTTTCCTTCTCGTGGCTGATGAACCCTGGAATGGGGCACCGGCCATCTGCGGTCTGTGCGTGTGTGTGTGTGTGTGTGTGTGTGTGAGCTGTGGCCCAGCGTCCACTGGGGAGACTCGGCTGCTGCCCCACTTTCCTCGCTCTCATGTCGGACCGGGACCATCTGACGGGGCTAAAGACCAGCGTCACATGTCTATATTTGGCCGCCGTCGCCGCCGCTGCCAGAGCTCAGCGCTGCAGTTGTTTTCCCAAAATGCGCGGGGCAATCGACGATAATGAGGAAGGACATTTTAATTAGGGCTGTCGCAAACCTGGGGACGGCATGCGGGCTCGCTCGGCGGGGGGGCGAGAGAGAGGACGGGGGGGGGTCTGGTCACCATCACACCTTCTGGGAGTTTGACTGGTGAAAGTCTCGCTGCATCTTTTAGGGGGGGGGATTAATTTAATCTGCATAGAAGGCTTCCACTAGATTCCTATTCTGGAATCTACTCTGGTGACCACAAGAGGAACATTGGACGTCGTAAATAAAGTTTAAAATGTATATAGATTAGAATATAAAGCTGTTCTGGACACCTGAGTCGTCGTAAATGTCATCAATGAATGAAAAGGGAAGCAAATACGGATGTTTCAAGACAAAGAAACCAGAGCGAGGTTTTAGTGTCAGTACATCTTCAAACAACTCGACAAACAAACCAAATGAAGCTTTTTTTTCTTACTAAATATCATTTCCATGTGATAT
This sequence comes from Lycodopsis pacificus, assembly GCA_028022725.1. Lineage (NCBI taxonomy): Eukaryota > Metazoa > Chordata > Actinopteri > Perciformes > Zoarcidae > Lycodopsis > Lycodopsis pacificus. The sequence goes on from CM051711.1 coordinate 2,081,097, forward strand.
CTTCTTGCTAATAAGGAAATCTGTTTGATCTGACGAATGAATAAACAGTGAACTGCATGAAGATGACGTTTTTCAAGATGTCTTGCGTTTATTAAAGACACTTCTGAGCAGCGATATATTCCCGTGAAGATAACCGTCTTTGTGAATCTCTGCAGAGGCCGTGAGGGCAACTTCCCACAGTAGTGAAGAGACGACATCTTACGCCGACATGTCTGAAGAACAACCATGCAGCCGGGACAAGCATCTTCCAGCCTTCACAGCCCGCTGCCATGCCCGCAGGTCTCTAAGCTATTTGCACATTGTGAAATCAAGTGATACAAAAAAAAAGTCAAAAAGGACAAAACTCATATCTGCTATCTGCTAACGCAACATGGAATCTGCAGAAAAGTGCCTCCAGAAGAGGACAGAGTCTTGAAAATGAAACTCATTAAACATCAAGTCATTTGTGTGTAAGAAGAGCAAATTCCTATGAATTTCAGAAATGGGGCTGTTTGAAATTAAAAATTGATTATGTCATGGGGGATTTACATGATGATTTGCATGTCTGAGAAAAGCCATCCTGCTCTACATGTACAGGTCCTTTAGTTCACGCACAGAAAACAACTTGTAACGAGCTCAAGAGGACTAAACCTGAGCAGCACCAATCAGAAGACAGCAACAAGTCTCCCTTTGTCTTAGAGATGTTTATGGATATTAAGAAAATAAATCTTTCATGAATGTGAGGTGCTTTATATGTTCTGGCTATACGCGTGTTCCAGATGAAAACAAAGCACTGCGACATTATTCAATATTAAATTACATCCCCGAGCAAAAGCTTCACAAGGTGTGAGGAGAAAAGCCCGAAAAATGCTAAAGTTGGGAATAACTGCATGAATTATGAACCGTGCCAGGAACCAAAGTGGCTCGCCCCGTGTTCCTGGGCACAAACAAAAGCAAAACAACAACTCCAGCGCCGATGTGAACACGTCTTCACCTTACGAGAAACCGAAGAGGATGAAAACCTGGAACAAGCCAATGGCTAGTCACGCACGGCTCGCTAATCAACTACAGGCAACATCAGAAAGAATAGGTAATTTGAGACACAAAAAGAATAAGTAATTTGGGAGGCACGTACCCAAGTGGCCAAATTATTTATGCCTAATGGAACGGGGGGGGGGGGTGCGCATTCATTTGCAATTAAGCGATGTGCTTTATTACCTGTCACTGGGAACGCTGGCTAATGCTCTGCGGCGCCTGTAATCAGTGCGAGGTGTGGAGGCTCTTCTGCTGGAGGCTCGGGGCTCTCCGGCGTCCGTCTTCCTGCCGAGCTCGCGCTGGAATGAACTCGCAACCGATGTCAAAAGGTGGAAAGGGAGAGTCGCTTCTGTGCACTTTGGCTGGACTGTGTTAAGCGATGAGCCGCCTTTTTAAACCGTGATGATTTATATTCTCTTTATTCATTCGGCCAGCAGCACAAACGGTAACAGGATGAGAACTTTGAGGTGCGGGACACCTCAAAACGAGCGTATCTTCAGGATGTCTGCACTTCAGATAAGACTTCACCTGCTGCTGCCTTGGTCGGTGCACAAACCTCTCTCTGCTGAGACGTACATCTGCAAGCGTTGTTCTTCAAATATACGTAATGAGCCCGAGTGTCGGGGCGGCGGCGGCACAGCGGCTGTGATTGGCTCTTCCCAGCCTGCGTACCCAGAGGAGGCTCCCTTAAGAGTAGATCTCCTGTTAAGTATGAGATCCCTGAGAGGAGAAGTGTTTGAAGGACTCTGGTTTCTTTAAATACACCGGGCTGTCTGGGGAATATAATGCCTTCCATATATAATTAAGAAGAATACGACGTTGGAGGGTTTATGCGTCTTTGTGCTGCACCTTCATGGCTGCAGCGGCTCGGCGGGGGGGGGGGGGAAAGCGGCGGCTTTATTTAGAAACGCTCAACATTTATTTTGTAGATTGCATTTCCTCAGAGGATGCTCTCATAAGAACATGAAGGGGAACCCTCAGAGGAAGCTCCAGCCTCGAGAGACACGACATCAAAAGGTGAAAGGTCATGGCGGACATTGAGCGGCATCAGGCAACAAGAACTACATCAGCATGAGGCTAATGTTAAGTGTAGTTCATGAATAAATACCTCATGTACACAAATTACCTGTTTTGTGGACCTCTAAGACAAAGCAAAGAAAAACACCTACAGACACACAAACTCACTGCTATCAGGAGAACATGTTCCACACGCGGTTCATGTTGCGCCACCTGCTTTAAGATCCCTTTAAGGTCCTCGGCTCGTAAAAAGCAGCCTCCAGTCCCCCCCCCCCTCCCCCCTCCCTCCCATGCGACTCGGAGTCCGAGTCGCCGCAGCGTGTCGTCGAACTCCAGCAGCGCTCCAGGGGGTCCATCGGCAGGCAGCGAGCGCTAATTGTGCTAATGAGCTTGTTTGGATAAGCCCCGATTTCTCCCTCCGTTTCCCCTCAGCGCCACGAGCGGCCATCTGACTTCCAGAGACGCCGGGTTAAGTGCGACTCGCTCGGGACGGCCTCGGCCCCGGTCGAGGTTTGGCGTGCGGCGTTCCCGGCGCATCCATCACCAGCAATAAAGCTCTTTGACACAGAGGCCGGCTCTCATCCATCATCGCTCATTTAAGATACAAGTTTGGCTTGGGCGCGACAGAAGTGAGGGATCATTGCCATTAGAGGCAGATCTTTTGTTTTGATGGCCCCTCTTAATGGGGTTGCATTAAGGGGAAGTCCTAGGGGCCAGTTTTTGGGTGATTAAGCAAGCAACACATTTACAAGTCTCTAATTGAGAGAACAATGCCAGGAACCTACAGAGTGCAGAGCTGTAATGAACCGAGGCTCCCTGAACTAGCTTCACGATGAGCTAACGTTGCGGCTCGTGGAAACGCAACAAAATGCTCTGCCCCCCCCCCCCCCCCCCCCCCCGACTCACGAGTGTCTGAGCCGATCTACAGACGAGCGTGTGAAGCAGACAACAGCGAGATAAAGAGTCAAACTGATTTATTCAAGTTGCTGAAAGAGGACACGTCAATCCGAGTCCACTGTGCCAAATAACGTCTCGCTGGATGTTAAGACACCGACATGTCAGTCTGAGTGCGACAGGATGCTGTATGTTCACGTGGGAAGTCATTCCTTCGAGGCTTTATGCTTCGAAGTCACTCCGACATCGTGGTCAGTGACGGCTCATGAAGTGTCACAGATGGTGGGCAATCTTCTCAGGGGCCGACGGCCGGCAGGTGCACAGTTACAAAACAAAAGCGCCCGATATACGTGAACTACAAAGATGTGCAGGACGTCTTCCTCTGAGCTCAGTGTTCAGTAGTGTCACGTGGCCCATTAGGGGGCTCGCATCTGCATACAAGTTGATTGGTTGACTCGCTTTTTGTACATTTTCCAACAAAACCTCCGTCTTCAGAGGAAACTGCTCAGGCATCGACACTACTTGGTTTAGGAAAAGATCGTCGCTAGAGTTAAAATAACTAGTGCCGTAAAATCCTCATAATGCAACTTATGTGAGATGTGGAAACTCAAAGACTTCCCCCCATCCAGTTCTATCCTTAAAACCAGGTGGTCCTTCCTTCCTTCCTTCCTTCCTTCCGTACATCGTGCAGTTAAAATGGAAGCATGCTTGTGTGCGCGTGTCATTTTGCCGGCGATTAATGAAACACGCTCCGCTCCAGCTCTCCGTCCTCGTCTTTGTTCACGCTGAAGTGGAATCAGGTTAAGTGGATGGTGTTCTTGCACTGCGACGTGGCATCTCAGGTTGTTGTGAGCCGTCTCGTGCCCTAATTAGGGAGCGTGGAACAAAAGGAGGCAGCCGAATGAAGCAGTCGCCACCTGAGATGAAGGACACAGCCTCTGTGTCAGGAGACGCTTCACATTTGATTTTTTATTTATATTTCTGCGCTGTGCAATACTCGGGGATTAAAAAAAATAAAGTGGGTCAATGAACAGATTTCCAGAAACCAACTTTGAAACATGTTGTCTGTCTGTCTCTGGTTAAACATAGTTTTGTATCCGATTCCCCAGTGCCAATTACTCATTAAAAATGTTTAACAACATTTTAATTGAAGAATTAATTACCTTCGGCTGGGCAAAATCCTCCTAAATTTCATCTGGGGAGTCATCAAATGTGCAGAAGAGCAGCCGTCGATGAAGTGTCAGAGTGTGGGCGGCGGCGGGAAACTTACATCAGCAAGGAAGTGTAGTCCGCTGTGAGTCAACGGGAGAATTCACATGCGTGAGTAAAGCGCTACGATGTCACTCGCCATGTGCGACTTCATCCTGCAGAGCTGCAGCTCATCGACCCTCTGCATCATTCAGAGCGTCGACTTAGCAGAGAGGACGGAAACGCTGCAAGTTAAGAGAACGAGGCCTCACAAATACACCTTCCAGAGGAGCGGCAACACCTTCACACACCCCACCTCACCGCGAGCGTCCGATCCGTCTTCAACTTCACATTTTGCCTTTGAAAAAGGACGACGCCGTCGTACACGACGGTCCAGAGAGCCGTCTAAGTGACTCGATATTAAGGGATGCAAATGAATAACGTCACTACTTATTATACTCCAGAGAACACAGACACTGACAGCAGGCATGCACCTGGGTGTGTGAATACACGGACGTACGTCTTTGTGTGTGCAGCCAAAAACATCGTTGGTGCAGAACTTCAGCGACGGATGACCGTTAGCTCTTCACTCACACCTGTGCCGAGTCTGAACCGATTACACTTCATGTAACGTTGCGTCGTCTATGTTGTAACTCTGCTCCTGTCAATGCGTAGAGATCTCTCCTTTCTTTCTTGGGTTAAAGGTTATATTGGATTTTTCTGATCCAAACTGAAAGACAGAGGCTGTTGTGCAGATGATAAAGTATGATTTTGGGAACTCTAAATGACTTGATTACTTTGCATAAAGTACGCTCTTACACTTTACATGAAACGTGGGGTTTGTGTAAGTTAAAGGGCTCAATAACGTCTCTGCTCATTCTTTAAATGTTTAGATTGACAGTTTCCCACTAATCTGCCTCCTTTGTGCAGCTCAGAGCTTCAGCAGCACCGGCGAGGGCAAACCTTGTGACTCGCACCTCTCCCCCTCCCTTTGTCTGTCTCCTTGCCTCCTATTTAGCCCTTGCATTTGATTAGTTAATCGCCTCCCCCCCCCCTCAGTCCTCAGGTGGAGGCAGAGCGCTCGGGCTTCTCATCCAGCCAAGCTGTTCTTTTGGAAGGGAAAGGAGGCAGCTGTGTTTACAGCCCGGGTCCTGGCGTACATTTAGCAGAATCTATTATTCATATCGCTCAGTATCAGAGCGAGATCTCCAGCCACCTGTCTCGCTGACAAGCTCGCCCCCTTTTGTGGCGCTTTCCGTTTCGGAGCAAATTACGCTCGTCTTGATGAATTGAGTTTTTATGAGCGTTGCTGTAGCGCCCGGGCATCCTCGCCACCGAGCCAGGGACCATCAGGGGCCCGGGGAGATTGTTCTAGTCAAATGGGCAAACGTTTGGAAGAATGTAGATTCAGGGAGGGATACGAGGGGGGGACCAGAGTGGGCTTTACCTAGAGCTCATGTCTTCTGTCAGGCTGATAGCTGTGCTCCTGCCAGCGCTCAGTGATGTTCCTACACCTGTCGGTATTTGCTGCCCTCCCTCCCTCTCTCTCTCCTTGTATTCTCGTTTACCTCTCTCACCCTCATCTGACATTTGAAGAGTGAGCAGCCAGAACAAAGGCTTCTTTTTTCCCCGTCTCTGAGCCGGAGCTACCTGACGAGTCTGCCGGCAAACTACCTCCCTCCTTCGACTCTGCGTGAACATTTTTAATTAACGGGGAGGTGCGTTAACGCGATGATAAGCACCCCCGATAAGTTAGAACATGATTCATAATTTATAAAGATTCTTTTGCTTTCATCTTCACTAGTTTGCATAAAACTAATTACATCGTAAATGGTATTCATTACAAAACGTATTATTTCCCCCTCTCCACGGGTAAATGCGGCGCCCGGCTACCTACCGAGCGTTGCCGTGGGACTGGTTTGCACGCGGAGAAGAAAGGTAATGATGAGCTGTTGGAGGCGGCGTCGGGGGGGCCGACCTGCCCGTCTCCGTTTGTACTCAACGAGCACATTATGCAGCTTCGGATTCACGATTCCAACTGCTACAAAACTGCAGCACGCAGGCGGAGTTCACGCTTAACCGGCTTAATGCAGGTGGATCAGAAGCACTTACAGCCACGCATGCAGAACATGTCTGACACGGTGGATGTAGTGAAAAACAACAGCAGCAGTGCATGCATTTCATTTCATCATGCAGAATTGTTGCTGTGCACATTTATTAAAATGTGGGGGGGATGGGGGACACTTTGCTTTGGGCCCCAAAAAGGCTTGGACCAGCCCTGGCAGCCTGCTTTAATGATGCCTCCCTTTAGAATGTGTAAAGCAGCACACGGCAGCTCTACAGTGAGGAGCGGAGGTCCTGTGCACGTCCTCTCACAGGTAGACGCTGATCAACACGAGGATGGAATCGCAGCCTCGGGGGCGCATGAACTCCCCTGTGACGTAGTCCTGCAAAAACTAAACTCCCCTCACAGAAAAGAAACAACAGCCAAACAACTTCAGGAAAGAGAGAAGAGCGAGACGTATAAATAAACATGGCCAAACACATTGCCTGCCTCGCCAGTTTCTTTTCAATTCCCATTCGATTAAAGTGTCCCCGCAGGAGCCGGTGAGGTTGGTACGGGGTGAGGTGCAGAGACATAAATCAAAGCGGTCCAAGGAATAGTAATCCTCGCTGAACATTCTGGACTGATTGATATAAATAACATTGTCCTCGCCATCTGTCCAAAGAGGGACCTTTCCAGTTAGTGTTGAGCGGCAACGGCAGAATAATTAATGAATGGTGTCCTTTGTGCCGGTAATAAAGAGGAGACAAATTATGTTATAATCCAACTGCTGCTCGTTTGTCACAGCCAAATAAAATGTCAAATAAAAGTGAGGGGCCACAGTGTTTGTTTAATGGAGTGCGAGCTACCTGCTCCAGTGTGACAGCAGGGTGGGACGCTGGGGGGGGGCTCACACTGAACGTGCTGCACATTTAACAAATGTTCACAAACACAAACGAAGAGTTCTGTTCCAAAACGACTCCGGGTGTCCACTGCGGAGCAAGATCATGACCTGGAAACGACGAGTCATTGCGAACTAAATATAGAATAACCAATCTGTGTGTCCGTGTAAAAGAGATGAAACCGGACACATTAAAAGCGATGACACTGCTAAATAAGGGTTTTGTTAGGATCCTGGTTAAAACTAACTCAACAGATTTAAAATCGGTTGAGTGTAGTTGGTTAGAGATCTTGTCCAGAGGTTGTTAGTGTTTCTAAGATGCCTTTAAGGCTTCAGATGGAATCAATCATGAAAAACGAGGTAAAGATCTTCAGCATCACGGTGTGTTGGTATTCATGCAGCAACATGTCAGCAGCAGAGTTTAACTTATCTCTTAATGAGCTCATTATTCATCGTACTATGTGTGCAGGTGACGTTTCCATGAAGATGCGATGAGGTCAAATATCTTGGTCTCAAACGTATCTACAGTGTTCAGGGTTCATTACAACGTTAGGCTCTTGTGCTAGCTGGTGACCTACGTGAAGGCAAAGAGGTCAATCCTTCGCCGATCACCGGACTAAGAGCCGGACCTCTCTTCCTGGAGTCGCAGCGCTCGTGTCATCGGTATGCGCGACATGAAACATCTGCTCAGGTATTCATAACCTGAGATCAAGGTTGGATTGCCGGCATTGATCGGCAGAAACACCTAAATTGAATTTGTATCCCTCATCTCACCTCTCTGCGGCACCGTCACACCCGGAGCCCAAACCTGAATCTTAAGCCCCTCGAGCGACACGCTGAACTTCCGTCAACACATTTAGATTCCGGTCACAAGCGGAGACTAAACTGTAAGAAGTTAGCGGAGGAACCTGGACGTTGCATCACAAACAGCCTCAAACTCCAAGTGTGATTTAATCTGCAATCTATTAATTACACTTAATGCAGACCCAGACTGACGGACCATCTTTAGACATTTATAGACGAGCAGCAGCTTGATGAGTTGTTGGTCACATCGTAGCACTAAATCAATGACGTGACACTTGAAAGCAAGTCGATTGGTGAGATTTCTACATATTTTAAGAGAAAAAACATGAATTTACGATCTCTTCCTCTCACTGAAGCGTGATGTTCTCTAATTCACGACGTTACATCGTCAGTATCAGGATGAGATAAGACTAATAGTATCGATATTATCAGCCTTCCAGTGGGATTATTTACATCTGTCAATATTCTATGGATTTATGTTCATTTCGTTCTAGTTATTCCTGAAAAACATCCGACATGAACGTGCTGAAAGTAGTACGCCCCGCCTTTGACCCCGAGGGATAGAAAGCTTCCGCTTACACGACATCACGCGTCGCGGAGACGCTCGCATCACGAGGAGGACGAGCAAAGTGAACTTGAACTGAGAAAGTTTCGGAGGCGTCCTGGGAGGCGAGGACGAGGGAAGGGCTGCCAAGCGGCGGGCGGAAGAGGCAACCTAGACGGGAGCCCAGCGCTCCGCTATATCGCCTCCAGGTCCATCAATCACCCTCCAAATGAAAGGCGAGGTGAGGCTCAGGCTTCACTGGTCACAGTTGACATCAGTCTCTCATCAGACGGCGATGAGGACATCGCGCGGACGGATCTGGAGGACGCTCCGGAGGTACGCTCATTCCGCCCACGTCGGCGTCTCGGCAGGGCCCGCATCACCCCCGCCAACAAGAGGAGGAGCCGCTTCTGCACCGTTCTGTACATATTGAACAGCGCTACATCCTCAACCCGGGTTCATTTTAATTAGAGGGGAATTTGATCACCGCCGGCTCCCACGGGCGCTTTTGATGTTAATAAAACAAGCTGTACCTTCCAAAGCAGGGGAGCGGCGGGGCTGAAGGAGAAAGTTCCCTCTTCAAGTCAAAACTACAGGGAGGCGTCGGAGGAGAGGCCGTGACGCTCCGCCGTGTCGGGGAATGGCGAGTGAGCGCGAGCAGAAGCCGGCGAGGCGCTCGGAGGGATCATCGGTGTCGAGCATCGCTGCCTTCCACGAGCTCACCGGCTCACCGCGCACCGCCGAGGCCTCATTCAACACACGTTAAGAAGAAAAGAATTAGAAGACGAGGTGAAGGATAATGCATGTTTACGTGCAAAGAGAGCTCCGCGCAAACCCGTCTAACTCGGATCTGTTTCATTTCTAAGAACATCGTCTTTAAATCGAGGCCATCTGCACCCTGTGTCCTGGACATTAGGCATACATATAGTCAATTTAAAGTATTTAAGAGGAAGCTATCACCTCCATAGTTGATATAAAAGTCTATGATAAGTGACTTGAAGTTGTGAACAACATACAGCATCCAAAGCTACCCCCCCCCCCCAGCACACACTGTAAAGACCCATCGTGTTGTAGCATTTGCTTTTATTTTCCCAATAAATGAAGTGAACGGTCATCTGTCCCTGAAGCAAACGCTCCATCTCTCCGGAGCCTCCAGGCGGGTCGTTTAACGGCCAAACGAGCGATGGAATGAGTAAATAATTCAACAAATGGATGAATAAATAAAAGGGGTCGGACTCTGCGGTGGTTAAGCAGAAGGGGGCGGGGGGGGGGGGGGGGGGGGGGGGGTGGGCGTTCAGCTGGGGAGCCACCTATGGCAGCTTTCTCCCCCTGAGCATGTACCGTCTGTACGGTTGTGAACCTTGGCACCGGTTCAGGCATCTGCTGCCGGCCTCCCTCTCTGCCAGTCCACCGTATACACGCAAACATCTGCTTCCCGGCACAAACACGCAAAAAAAAAAAACAAAAGGGGACACGCAGCACTTGACAGGTCTGCATTTGGCCATTCTGCCTGGCCCCGTCCTTTACACAAAAACCTTAATGCATCCTGTCGAGCCATTAGCCGGTGATACGATCAGCTCGCAGGCCCCCATTAAGCCATCAGTGTCCACCTGTGATAAAGACGACCATTTGTTTTCTTAAAGCCCTACTTAATGTCCGTTTAACTCAATTTGTCAGGAAATGTACAACAATTTCCTCCCCCCACGGTCCTGAAATCTGGTCGGGGTTCAAAACGGAGAGGGAGGGAGGCTTGTTTTTTTCCCGAGGATGCATATTCAAATGAGGGATTAAATTGCCTCTCATATTGACGTATCGTGTTGCGCGAGCGCTCAGAGGTGGCCTGTGTTTTCCCTCTAAAAGCTGATTTCTGGACAGCAGGATGTTGTTCTGCCTCCATTAGCCTCGGTCCACGGCCCCTGCTCCCTCTCCCGACGCGTCCGTGACAGCACTCTAAATCTGGCCCACGCCGTTATTACCGGTGCACGCCCCCGCGCCGCTAAAGCATAATAGCACCTTTTAAAACAACACTGCGCCCGGCGCTCACAAACACACACGCCGGCTGATCGCCTCCCCTCCTCGTGCACGTCCCCGGTGAGGACACCTAACAGCCACTGAAACATCTGTTTGTGTTTTGTCTACAGATACATCATTTGGTTGTGGGGCGGCGGCGGCGGCGGCGGCGAGGAGGGGAACCGACCATAACGGCTCTGTGCTGCGTTGTAATCCCCAGCGCGGGTACGAAATCAGCTATTAGCCCCAAAAAGAGAGATTTGAAAACTATCTGGTGAAGCAAAATAAAACCACAAAAAGAGGACAAACAACATCTCCCATGCCATAAGTGCCTCCGATTGGCAACGGGGCCCGTTTTGGTGTATACGACTGCCCCGGCTGCCCCTTCTTCCCTGGCGGTGGGACTGCGGCTCGGCCAAGCGGGCAGGAAGTGGAGGGGCCCTCGGTAGCGACGGCGGCGGCGGTTCTCCCGACATCTGTCGTGGTTGGAGAGCTCAGTGCACAGGAAATGGGGTGTCACAGCGCTTGCTTGTTGGCCATTATCCTGGCATCCTAATGAAGTGTGGGCAGTTCGCAAAAGGGGGTCTCTGGATGGCGTGTTGAATGCACGGATGGGCAGAGGCAACACACACACACACACACACACACCATCCCTTCGCCCTCACTCTCCCCTTCAAATCCTCCCCCCTCCTCCCCGCGCCGCGTGCCTGTATCCCATCTGCCCGAGCCCCCTGAACTGCACCCAATGGGACGGAGGCTGGCAGGGAGCGCATGCGCCGTGCGGCGGGCGCTTCGTCTGCGGCAGGCTGAGCGCGAGGCCATTAGGCATCTCTCGGCACGGCCGGCGTGCGATTGGAAACGCACACTGAACAAGTGTCCTCCCGGCACGGATGCTGCCTCGCGCTAGGAGAGCCGGGCTGCGGCGGCGCGGCGCCATCAATATACCTGGCCCTAATGGTCTTTGCACCACAGATCAAGTGGTGTTTGTCGGATTCCTGAAGGGCCGTAGGTGGCTGTTTATTGACACAACGAACAGAAAAAGACTCCCCTGACCGAATGTATTTCCACATCATTTCAGCACAGGATGCCCCCGAGTGCCCCTCATCGCACATCAACATGGCAATTTGCAGAGAGGAATAGAGGGACGACGGTCCTAAATATTTAAAGAGGTCAAAACAGTGCACATCTATTTGTAGGAAGAGGAATACGTCTTTCTTCTAGATAAAAAAAAATGTCAAAAGGGTCATTTTGGGATGAATCTACCAGTGAAATGACACAAACAGCATTTTTGGGCTTTTATTTTGAAGCAGTATCACTTTGATTTGTATCGTTTAGTATATTTTCTAGAAATCATGCCTCTTATCACGCAGAACAGTTCATAAGTGATGTTATTAACCTGCTGTTCGGACTGGACTACTCTCTCTCTGTGTTCATGTCGCAGTCGTATAAAGAGCTGGTGTTTTCACACAGCTTCCCTCCACCAACGATTCCTCTTCAGGTAAAGAGTCTCTACTTACTTGTCTGCCCATAACTGTAATGGGCTAATGTGGCGAGTAAATGTAGCACTACAGCCCTGAGTGCTTCATCAATACATCCGACTGATGCAGGACAGAAGGGGGATTATCACGAGCGCCAGATGCTAAGCCACTGAAACACTGCACACAATCAATTAAGTCCTCTGTGCATACAGTAGCATCACACGGCTGCCCAGTTTATCCGGCGAAATATCAGCCTGCACAGCGAAATGCACAGATTACAGAAGCCACTGACCAAGTCAAAGAAAGATGGAAATATACAACCGAGTCAACTTCATGACAACTCAAAACGCCACTTGATGATCACAATGCTATTAAAAGCTTCATAAAAGCTAGTAAATTCAGTTTATGTTGCAAAAATTCAAATGTTTTTGGGGTTGATTTGTAAATAACTAACTGGAAAATGATCATCGCACGACCACAAACGAACAAGTCTGCCGCGGCGCGCGGACTCGGACCACTTTTGGAGAGAGGTGCTTCATCCTGCGGGTGCTTTGCCGCTCGCGTCCACACTCGACAGGCCATTTAGCACCTCGGACCTCAGACTCGGAGGGAGGAGAAGACATCTCAGACGTCCAAAGCAGCCAGTGATGGACTACGCCTGCGCCCCCGCCGCAGATCGCTTTATAATGACCCGCTCTCTTTGTCAGAGCCGGCAGAAAGAAGGATCCCCCCCCCCCCCTCTGGCTGCTCTACCTGGAGGAAGCGCCCCACAATCCCCTGCAGCAGCTCCAGGCCTGACAGAGGAAGTAGGTAGTTAACCACATTACCTAACATGTGGTGATGGATGCTGCAGCTCTCTGCGGGGGTCGAGGGTCAGCCAGCCCCCCCCCCCCCCCCCCCCCCGCCGAGAGGAAGACGGATGAGGCCGGGTACACCTCTCCTGCTCTGCCTTGTTTTCTTTACTCCCAAAGCAATCTGATACCCGATTGGCTCTCAAAGGAGCCGCAGGTTTGATAGCACGTGATTAACGTCGGCCGCCGCTACCCGACACCGCGACCATGATCGCTGGTCCGGCTCAGACCGGGTCCAGCTAATCTGCTCAGCAATGGGTATTAACTTAATAATCTGGGATTCTCTGCACACGTTACGCTGAAATGTAACACAAACTGCCATAAAGAAGCAGCGATCCAACATGCATCCGGCGGATTTCATTGCAAACAGGAAGTGGCACGACGTGTTTGTGCACAAATGAGAAGAAGAACCGAGGTGACAAAGAGGACGACATCACGGTCCCGCCCTCTTTGACTTGATTGACAGGGGAACTTGGGGGGAAAAGCACAACACAGAACTTGAAATTAAAACAATACTAGCTTGTTAGTCAAAATCTCCAGAAAAGGACCAGAACGTGGAGAGACAAATAACCTGTGGTGAGAAAACACACCTCCAGAGAGAAAGATCCACAAATCACAGACGCAACACGTGAAGGGAAGAGAGTGCCGATTCAGCAATAAATGCCTTACAAATGACTGGTATGGGGGCTGCTAGATGATCGATAAAATAATCAGGTTTCTATGGCTGGATAACATCGATAAACAATGTTTAAAAAAGGGAGGAGAGTGGGAACAGGTGAGCAGGTGGGCGGCGAAGGTCAGGTGGTCTGGAGGGGGCGGGGTTAATGCGGGGCAGACTGGGAAAGAGGAAGTCAGAGAACATCTGGTGGCAGACGCACTGTCACAATTACAAACTTTTTACAGTGTGGCAGGACGCATCGGGCCGTGCTGTCAAACCTCACAGCGTCGCCTCTCCGACAGTGAATAATCGGCCGGGCGCTGCTGCAGCTTATCCGAGCACGTGGCGGGAAAGAGAGCCCTTAATCTGCCTATAATCAAACCCGACAGTCACCTACAGCAAGGTGGGGCGCCACGCTGGGAAGCAGTCGGCCGAGAGCTCTGATCTGCCGAGCCATTAATATTCATGGCCCTAATCGGGCTGGAGTGATCGGAATGCACGAGAAGGTGGATTCTAGTGGGGACTCGGCGGGCGAGCACGCCGGGGGGCATCAAGGTAGCGCTCGGCTGTAACCCGCGGCGCTCCGTTTGAAGTAGGTGAGGGGAAGCCAGGTTCGGGTTATTGTTAATTACGCTCCTTATAGTGAGCCTAGACGAAGAGCCCCCCCCCCCTTTCCATTCACAGCTGCTTGTCTTTCGGTTCCTCTCCTTCCTTCCTTCCCTTACTCTTTTCTCCAGCTTCATCTTTCCTCTTCCTCCGTTCATCCTGATCACATTTTTCACTTTTCCAAATCAAAACTTTCTCTACTTTCTCTCCTCCCAATTAGTTCCCTCCCTCCCTCCTCTCTACACAACATGCACCATCCATCTTTTCCGCACTTCCTCTTCTCAGCTCTAATTTGTCCTCTCTCCTCTCTCACCACCTTTCCTTTCCTTGGTCCTCGTCTCCGTTTCATCTCTTCATCCCTCATTCTTATTCCTCAACCAGCTTTCATTTTGACCATATTTCTCTTTAATCTGTTTTCTTCTTTCATCCAGTTTGCCATCGTTCTTGTCACCGTCTTGTCTCCATTATTTCTTCTCTCTCTTCCTCTTCCACCATCCGTCTCCTCCCTCCCATCCTCCTCCTCCCTTTCTTTTTCTCTGGTCCGACCCCCCCCGTGACCCTGGCTCTGACAGAAGATCAGCGAGACTCCAGCTCCTCTCGCTGAGCAATGATCACCTCCGTTTACCCCGCCGTCGCCGCTGTGACGGCCAACTCCTTCCCGACTGCCTCGCGGAGGCCGTGAGCGAGTGTGCAGGCCTTATCTCGCCGCCGCCACACAGAGGATTACTTTACCAGAGGAGATGTAGTCGGGGATAGAGCTGTGCAGCTTCACCTCTCAGTCTCCCAAAGCTACCAGACAGTCCAGGAACCATGTTAACAGCCATCTGATAGCAGCTGATGAATACAGCCTCCTTTCTCTCGTTATTTCCCCGTCACTCCCGTGTTTTTTCTTTTCCTTCCTGGGAAGCGGAAATGTGCCGTTTGGATAAATATTTGAAAAGTAGCAGCTGAGGCCGGCGCTAATAATCCGGAATGAGCAAAGATCTGTGGTTGAGAAATGAGAGAAACTGGCTGTTGCAGCAAACAACCTGCAGGAAGCTTTGTCACGGCGCAGAGAGGGAGAAGGAAATGGGTAAACAGTGTGTCGGGGGGGGAGAAAAGTCCTACGCTCAGCAGCTTTGAGAGTCCGAGATGTGAAAAGTGACTGGTTGATTTATCGCGGGGGAAACGGAGCCACAAAGTACAATTTTCTACCTTGGCCGCAAACAATAATTCATAATGATGTCGCCTCCTGATAGCAGCAGACCTTTGCGCCGCGTCGCTCCTCGGAAATGATCGTAATAAATGTCAGGACTTCGCAGGTAACTACTTTAAAAGCCATTAGAAGTAGTCGTGATGGAAGACGCCGGCCGGCGCTCGGTGTTGCGATAACAACTTGGCTTCTTGCAGATAAAAGAGCAGAAAAATGAGCGGGGTGTTTTATTGTGAGGTTACAGGAGCTCAAGGACTATTACAGATAAACAGGTTATGTCAATTAAAATGGCTGCCCCCCCCATGAACGCATGAGGATTGTTTGCGCCTCCTTCATACATCAGGGCTGAACGGCCTAATCAAACCCAAATCTCTACACCGTGACAGATATGAACTACAAGGGGAATAAGAAAACGACCGGCGCACCATTCCGTAACGCTGTCATGTCTCCCCGTTGACCTTTCAACTAGAAATACTTAGACGGAGAATTCCAGCAACAGTCATGCATCACAGTTTAATGGCGTGTCAGGAAAAAGGCTTGCTGCTTACTGTTGCTGCACTTTTTTTTTTAGTTTTTTTTTTATCGCCACATCGGCAGATTATGAGCGAGCTAATGAACTCTGCGGATCCTCTGCTTCTGTTCCAACTTCTCCGGCTCTCGTTCCTCTAAAAGCGGAGCCTAACGAGCCCGTATTGAGCAGGGAATCTAATACAGAAACTAATACTTGTAAGGGCGAAGAAGCAGGCGCAGACGAGCGCTGGTCTTTATGTACACTCAGCTGTGAGAATATTGAATCTCGGTGCGCTCAGTGTCATCCGTTTTGCTGCGAGAAGGGCTCATAAAAGCAGCGGTTGATGCGACTTTAAAGTTCCCCCGGAGACGCGAGCGCGACCGTTTAAAGGCTCTACAGCCGCCGTCAGAAACACTTGAAAAGACACACGAGTTAGTAACAGCGAGTTTACCTGCGCCTTCATCTCCTTCACACCAAGATCCACTTGCAGGAAAAAGACCTACGAGTTGCAGGTTTGACTTTGTTCTTCATACTGCAGAACACGTATTATTCTGAATATCCTAAGTACTCGACCACAGATATCATATATACACATATAAACGCTGCAAATGGAAGTAAAATCCAATCACGTTGCACCATCCCTCCCTCTGTGTCCCTATCATCCAATCAAACTGCCTCCCTCATCACTGGTTTTACACTTTGTGACGGCATCCCGCTGTCTGCCGGACACATTGATGAGACTTAAAGGAAGCAGTAGCACATGTAGCCGTCGACCTGAGCCCCAAACAAAGCGCCAACTCGTCTCCCTCCCTCAACGAGCGCCGGAGCTCGTGTCCCAGTTTCGATGCTGCGTCGGGGGAAGCGTGGCTGTGAGCGCCGCAGCCGGCGACAGAGAGGTAGATGTGTAATGCAGCGTGAGGCGGTCTGTCGTATCACATGTGCAGGACGTAGCCTGCAGGAGGGAGGAGACGGAGGAGAGGTGGCGAGAGGAGAGTCGTAGCTCTGAGGAGTCGCAGTCCCTGTCGCCTCACTTCTCCCGCAGGGACGACTGTGTGCTTTCCCCATCCGCCCGAGGTGTGTGTTGAGTGGGGGGTGAGTGTGTGTGAGTGTGTGTGTGTGTGGGGGGGGGTACAGCCTTGTAAAAGCTGAAGGGCCCTGCAGGGACCTCGACTTCTGTCGTCCCCAGACCCAGAGCCATGTGCTGTGCTTGGCAGCCCCGGCCCTTCTGTGCCCGGCCTCGGGTCGCTCTGGGAGGGAGGGGGGGAGGGAGGGAGGGAGGGAGGGAGGGGGGACACGGTGGTTTACAGGGTGACTTGTGTTGGGCCATGAGTGCACTTCTTTCTGGGTTCTGGATCTTTTAGAAACGCATGCGAGGATCAAATACAACATGAAAGGAATCACCAACGCACAGAAATCTGTGGAAATAGAGTAAATTCACTTTTTGAAGTGATCAATAATATGTGCAGGCATTTGATTAAACCCAAACACACACGCATGCAGTGGATTTATCTGAAACATACAGAGAGAGGTCGAGGCAGAGATGACGTGGGAGCAGGGACGACGGACTCAAGCAGCTCCATTTAAACCTAATTAGTTTGAACGACAGGTCGTTGTCGGAGCAGAAGTTGAAGGGTTTTATTACAGAATGTCACATTTTAATTCTGGGTGAGGGAGAGGAGCTTAACTTTTCAAGCAGATCGATAGCTGAGCTATTTAAAAAGCGAACCTGATGATGTCCTTCATGACCCAAGGGTTCAACCAGAGGAGGTGTTTTATTGCCAACCTGCTGACACCTGATGAACAGATTTGTCCATCGTGTAGAATAAAGGAGGACTTGTTTTAATTAGGCATGAAAAGTCTACCTGGTTCACACAGAGATGCCAAAGTGGTGGAGCTCATGACACTGACGCCCCGGTAGTGACACATCATTACAGAGCACAGGGGAGACCCTTCAGCCCGACTCATTATCAACGCAGAGATCCGATTCCACGACACAGACTGATAATTAGGAGTGGAGGAAGAGGTGTGGGGGGGGGGGGGGGGCACTACAGGTTCTAGTGGTAAGGAAGAGTCACCTGACAACACCATACAGAGGACATCACACAAGTGTTCTCACAGTCGGGTCAGAACAACCATCGATGCAGACGGAGACTTAAAGCATGCGTTTCTTTTCAAGGCTTTCAAGGGTTTAAAGAGGTTTTCAAGGACTCGTGTCTCCAAAGAACGTCTTAGTAAACCTTTAGCTTCAGCAAATAACAATAAAAAATGTGAATGTCCATCAATTATTCAGTGCAAAGCTGTGCTGGCATTGCCTACATGTACCAGGATGCATTGCGCCGGAGCTTCTGAGGTCTGGAGGTCCTCTGCTGGCCTTTAAGCAGTGAAGCTGAAGTGATGCTGCAGCAAGCGGAGAAAGACCTTCGCTGAACATTCAAACAACCGACGTCATTTATCTGTAAATATGGAGGACGCAGCTTAAAACTCAATCATCTCATCAGTGAAGGGTTTAATGGACTGACTGTCCTTTAAGATGTAGCGTAATCTGTTTTAAATGCAGGCTATCAATCAGTCGGTGAGAGGAGGTGTCTGGTCACATGGGGGGAAGTCAACTCTTCAGATGGAGCGCTGAGGTGATGTCCTCTTCCTTGGACAGCCTTTCCCTCCTCAATCCAAGACGCCGCCAGCTCAGCGCCAACAATACATTTCACCAGCAGCACGGCGGCATGCATGTGCTCTCCACTGCTGCCAGAAACAAAGAGTAAGGAACCAGAGAGCAGAGCGAGTGAGGGGGTGGCCGCCACACCAGCGAGGGAGACAATCCCATTGGCTGTGCCTTCGTCAGATAGGTGGCACCGCGAGCTAATCCCCGGGCTTAGCTGCGTGTCGCCCAGCACGGCACCCAGCCGGGTGTCGCGGGGGCCACCCTGGCAGATCCGACGGGCCATGTGGCTGTCCCAGCATCCCTCGGGAGGTTCGCAATCCCGCCATGTTGCATTTACCTTCTGTGCAGGTGGCCCCGCTGGCCCCTCACTGGCGTTAAGCAGCAAACTTTCGCACACTTTGGCAGCGAGGCCGTTTGTACTTTTTAAACCCGCAGACAAAGCAGCTCGCTGTTAGTAAACTGCACATCACATGCAATTTACAAGACACTTTTAGACTCTTGGCATCCTCCGCAGAGCAGAAAAGCCTGAATGCGATTCTTATCTGGAAGTACAGACAGACAGGCGGCGAAACGCTTTGGCTTTTGGAGCTCCTCGGTTCAGGCTTTTGTGGGGTTACGGCCGCGGAGAAAGCTGCAGTTTCTGCATGTTGGCAGCTCTAAACAACGACCCATCAACTGCTGCTCCATGTCTGCTGCTTCAGCTGTGAACTCATCGAATCTGCCTCCGACTTTAATATCCATACCGTCGATCATACAACTCTGTACGGCAGCGTTGGGCGAGAGCTCCACGTTCACACAGTATTTACGCTTCAACTATCTCGCTTCAACTTTAATTAAATGTTTCTACGTTTCGGTATTTTCTTCATTCATTGCTTTATTTTTTATTGACTCCCTAACATATTTATGACCATATGCATTTCTTAGACTGTCTCATACATAACCATTTTAGGTTTTTATTTTAATTCATTATTCATTTGACTATTTAATTATTTACGTATTCATATATTAACTTATTTTCTTTGGAGATGCTATATTATTTAAATTTGATTTGATTTTCAATTACCATCTCGTCTTGTTTCTGGTGATTTATTTCGTGCTTACTTTGTGTTCTGCGCGTCGGCGGTTATGAGGTTAAGAGGCAGCATCAGTGTGGAATGTTATTTATATCCTTTATATGTATTTATTTACTGTGTGTGAGACTCCTCCTCCCTCCTGACTGATAGAAAGTCTCCTTCTCCTGTTGCGCCTCGCTGTGAGAGCCGTTTCCCCCCAAATGTAAATGTAACATTACACCTACACCAGACCCGTAATATTTCAGCGTGGTAATCCTCAATCAACAGGCCCCGCTGGGGGAGAACAGGCCTCTTCTGTGTGTGTATTGTGTGCTGGCAGCGGGCCAGTTCCTCCCTCTGTACCAAACACTGAGCCGAGTCGGTTGCTTAGTGGAAACAGACAAGCCAAATCGGCGCAGAGTGACCTATTTTGTTGCCGTGTGCCGCTGGGAGTGTGTTTTCCCCTAAACTAACCCCTGCATGCTCGCTCGCTCTCTCTCTCTCCGAACAGGGGAAAAAAAAGAGAGAGAGAGAAACCAAAGATTGCCCTTCAGTGGATGCACGGCCTCAACGCCACACCTACTGATGTGGTCCGAGCCCCCCCCCCCCCCTCCTCCCCTCTTCACAGGCACCTAATTATGAAAACCCTGACTCATTTACATGGCTATGTTTGATCTAAATTACACTCCAAACCACACCAAATTAGGATCATCTGTGAATGTAAAACACTTTTTTTCCTCCCCCCCCCCCCCCCCCCCCTTCATGTCTGTGTTCTAGCAGCGAGCTCTGCAGGGCACATGTTCAAATGATGAAGGGGGAATTTACAGTTTTTTAACGTCCTCTGGAGACCTGAGCCCTGTCGCACCCCGCCGACTGAGCGACCGGAGTCACCCACAATTATCCCAGATCTGATCTGCACCCCCACCCGAACGAGACGGAGCCTCCTCCGACTGAGTCCACACACAGGCAGCATTAATTACAACGTGCCAGTGGCCCGGGCTGAGTGCAGGTGCTTATTATGCGTCGACGTTCTCGTGATGCTCAGCCGTTTGATTTATTCTATTATCAGATATCAGTGACATGCTGTCACACCTCCTGGTTTCTGGGCATTTAAAGCTGCTCTTCTTTCTCTTAAGATAAGATCGTTTGCCTTTTTTCAATCAATTTCCAATTTTGAACGATCATCAATCAAAGTTCATGCACGTTAGCATCGATGCTAGCAGAGTTAGCAGACGTTGCAGCGTCTCCACAGGTGAGTTCCTGCAGCATCATGCAGCATAATTAATCACTATTCAACAGTTCCAGCCGTGGAAGTTGGAAACCATTGAGTGAGTATCTAAAGTATAAAACTGCAGTTAAAACCAACAACTAAAGATTTGTTGCAGCTTAACTTTCAGTGCAAATCATATTGAAATGAGTGAAGGCGTCACAGCCGTTGATTGAGATCTGGCTCCAGGCTGCGATGTCTCAGGACTGCTGGCAGGCAGCCGAGCACAGCAGGGCGTTGGATGCGTACCTGCCTGAAGCCCGGAGGTGAAAGGTCGCATGTTCCACCTTTAAAGGCTCAGGCAGTTGCCTCTCGCTGCCGTTTGGAGACACCAGAGTGCCGAGTCGCCCGCTGCAGCTTTCGACAAAAAACGTCTGATTATTGAACTAAGATCAAACATCTCCCCACAAATCTTTGAACAGGCAGCCAAAGTACGGAGAGGACTGCTATTCTGAGAAGTTTGTTTTCATGCCTTCTGTTGTGGTTTGACTGGGCGGGCGAGCCGTGCCTCGCTCCCCCCAAATCCACAGAGCCTGGATCCAATAAGCCTCAGTATCTGACTGCGGCGGTGCGGTTGGCAGGACGCTTCAGTCTACCTACTGTACCCCCATCACTCTTCAGGCCGCAGCCTAGGTGCTTTTTCTCTTTCAACCCTCTTCCTCTGAAGACTTAATTCACAACAAATGTTGGAGCCTTTGTTCCTTTTCTCTTGATCCCAGAAAGCGAAGACATTCCTCCAAAACAGCGAACCCAAGACTCAAAGCCTTCAGGTAAACAGCAGCTCTGCCGGACATGTTCCACTTAAGTGAAGGACGACGCGTTTGTTGACACAAGTCTTCTTGATTTCACCCGTCATTTTGATTTCTGCAATTTGCAGACGTGGAAGCGCACGGAGCGAGCGGCCGGCGATGAGGTTCGAACAGGTTTTGACGGGCTTGTTGAGGCTGTGAATGAATGCAACGCTGGTTTCTGGCTGAGCCGCGGGTCCGTTTGGTCCAAACCAGAGCCATGTTTTGATCAAACACATCGGTTCTGCTCTTCTGTCTTTTGTCATCTCTCCTCTTTTTCCACCTCTGAGCTTCGCTGCAGCTCTCAGTGCGTTCGCGCGCACACACACACACACACACACACACACACACACACACACACACACACACACAGCTGAGAGAAAAAAGAAAGGAGGAGAAAAGAGGGATACACACAGAGTGCGGTTGAGGCAACGAAAACCCCGAGGGGTTTATAAAAACATCTTACCCCAAAAGAAGAAGAAAAAAAGGGGATTAGATTGCTGCTGTCATGGAAAATGCCTGTAACTGCAATTTGGGTGTTTTTCTTCTGCGTACCTGAATTCAAACTTTCCATGGTCATTTAGTGAGCGGTGATATGTTGAGAACTCCGTGACCCTGAGGGGTGTTTAACGTCAGGAACTTTAGAAATGCAGCGAGGACTGAAAACAGAGTTTCTCTCACCACAGATGAATGGTTCAGACCTTGTGATATCACAGTAACTACTTCAAATTAGCTCCATGTTCTGTATGCAAAACAACTGTCAGCATACAGATGTAATAAAAAAACATGTTTCCTTACGAGGTATACACGACTCCTCAACATGCAGGACAGTTTATTCTAATTATATTCTAATTCTTCCCACAAAAATGATGAATAGTAAAGCATTTAAGCTCTATTTATCTCCTTCTCCTGATTATTAAAGCAGGAGAACGTCTCTTCTTCTCTATATGTTTAGTTAAAATGTGTCTAATGTGATTGTTGCTCAAGAGAATCAGGGCAGCGACTCAAAACGTCCTCCTTCTGCAAGGCGCACGATAAAAAGAGGTTTTCACTGTAAGAGCTGCCATGGGGGGGGGGGGCTTTTATTTTGGTGAAGTGGTGTTTGACCTGTTTCCATCTCAATCAGAGACACAAGCCATGTCAAAATGCCAATATGCTAATAATGCTAATAACGCCAACGAGCCTCATTTTAAGTCCCCCTCCGTCGCCTTTTAATCTCCTGAGCTGCGCTCGGCAGCAGCGAGGCTGGGACCGTTCGTCATAGCCAGGGGCGCCGGGAACCAGCGAGGCGGGTCGCGCCACGAAAAATCTGACTGTCAACGTGCCCTCCTCAATTTATTAAGCGGCCCTCAGAGCACGGAGCCGGGATTTTGACCCCGATAATACAAAGCCTGGGGGGGAAATGGCACGGAGAAGCAAGCTCTGCATCCTGTTGTGCCACGGTCAAAATGAGATGCTAATTAATTACCATTGGCATCTTTAGCAATGCACGTCAGCTCCTATTTGGTATATCAATCTGTTACGGGATCAAACCGAGGCAGGCGAGGACCGGCGCCGCCGCGGTCGGCTGGATGCACGAGTTCCACCCCGAGGTCTCAGCGAACGCCGACTGTGACCCCGTGCTTAATGAGAAGGAGCTTAGCTGGCCCGCGGCACTAAATAACCATCATGAATTTGATCACATTATGGATCAATAACAATGAATCAGCCAGCTTCACCGTAACTCTCCGCTCGGTGCAGAGGAAAAACAACAGATGGGCTCAGTACCGCCACAACACGTATTAAACCTACATCGAAATCACAACAGGGCCGCTCTATCACAGCACGAGGCCTGGTGCAGCATTGCATTCTGGATAATGTAGGCGCTGCAGTCTTATCTGTGCAGCACCCTTTGACAACAAGGCAACGCAAAGTGCTTCACTTAGACATTAAATATAATATAAATGTGTGTGATATGCGTCTTTGTACATCACTGAGGGGAACTAGGACAGAAAGCTCTTTATAAACAAATGAGGCTTCCGCTGTCCACGGAACCAAGAGGAGGAACACGGAGGCGACAGGTTGACCAGGTTGCTGCTCCGCCAGGAGGCCGCCAGCAGCAGCAGCACCCGTCATTAACCGCAGATAATCAGCACGAGGTCAGGAGATTTCTGAATCATCTCCCCTTCTCCCCACTGTTCCGTCAGACTCCTGTGAAGTTGTGTTCGAGAGCGGGCTCACGTTAATCAGCGCTTTAATTGCCACTTGCCTGGAAGTGTGTGGGGAATAAGGCCAATTTCTCCGAGTCTCTCCTTCAGGAGGAGGCAGACAGGTTCTTGGAAGGAGAGACGAGGATTACTGTCGCGGGCAGGAGTCGCTTTCCACCGCTTCAGCAACACAAAGGATCTGGAACGCATCTTAACTGCGTCTTCAGAGCTGCAGGTTGCTGCCTTTGATCAAATGTCTTCTTCATTGGTGGATGCATTTGTTAGAGCAGCAGTAGTCGAAGTACTCGAGGTCAGATCACAGAAACCTGTACGTTTAACAATATAAAGAACTGTTATTATATTAGCATATTCAAATATCTTGGATCTGCGTCATTTGGCAACTGTTTGTATGTGGACGTAAACATGCATGTAGAATGCTACACTGCTCTACTTTTTAACGTGCAAACGTTAAACTGAGCGTGTCGGCGCGGCGCTGTCCAAAGTCCTGAACTGGAGCGGAGACGGACAGACGGACAGGATGACAGACGGACAGACGGACAGGATGACAGACGGACAGGATGACAGACGGACAGGATGACAGACTGACTGACAGACTGACAGACGGACAGGATGACAGGATGACAGACGGACAGACTGACAGACTGACAGACTGACAGACGGACAGACGGACAGGATGACAGGAGGACAGACGGACAGGATGACAGACGGACAGACAGACAGACTGACAGACTGACAGACGGACAGACTGACAGACTGACAGACTGACAGACAGACGGACAGACGGACAGGATGACAGGATGACAGACGGACAGACGGACAGACTGACAGACTGACAGACGGACAGACTGACAGACTGACAGACTGACAGACAGACGGACAGACGGACAGGATGACAGGATGACAGACGGACAGACGGACAGACTGACAGACGGACAGACGGACAGACGGACAGGATGACAGACGGACAGGAGGACAGGATGACAGACGGACAGGATGACAGACGGACAGGAGGACAGGATGACAGACGGACAGGAGGACAGACGGACAGGATGACAGACGGACAGGATGACAGACGGACAGGAGGACAGACGGACAGGATGACAGACGGACAGACGGACAGGATGACAGCCGGTCAGACGGACAGACGGACTTGGGTTCTGTGCTGGTTTTCGTGGATTTAAACGCAACTTTTGGGCCCACTTTTCGCCACATTGCTGCAATTTCTTTATTGTGATAAACTAAGAAAATCGATCACGTTCTTCCATCGCTGCGATGATTCCAGTACTCGGGGTCGTACACTAATACAAGTTGTAGCAGCAGCAGTAGTACAAGTATCAGGAGTACTATACAGTAGGAGTTGTATTGGTAGCATTAGCACAGTACAAGTAGCAGAGTCTCAGTAGCACTTTATGTAAATATTGTGTGAATGGCTAATTTGACATTTATCTGAATGAAGCAAGGTTCAGGTCTCTTCGTGTAGAACAATGCTTCAGCGTCTCGTGCTCATATTCCTGCATTATGCAGCGAGTGCATCCCTTTAATAACTCCGTGTCAGTGTGATTAATGGACATTGCCTAATAAATTTCCTGTAATTAAGTGTCCACCTGCAGCTCGCCTGGAATCAATTACCTTTTTGTTTATGCAATTTCCTCGCGGTATTTAGTTATGTGCTTCCATTATGGAGTTGTAAGATAATATCTGCTTATTCTGCTAATTCCCACATTAGCGTCTGCGACATAGCGCCGAGGGCCCGGAGCGAAGAGGACGGCAGTGAACGCAGCGCTCCTCGCTACTTCACGGCCGCAGTGACGGATGTTTGCCGTTCATACAAAGACCGATAAGATAACAATGCACGATATTCATACGCGATATCTGTGTCGAGCTCCTCATCATGCTCAGACATTATATTATAACTACTAATGAGAACATGAAAGCACCCGCTTCTGCTCCACTCGCTTTTACAGTAACGTCCTCCACCGTCCACCGTCCTCAACCTGTCCACCGTCCTCCACCTGTCCACCACCTGTCCACCATCCTCAACCTGTCCACCGTCCACCACCTGTCCACCGTCCACCACCTGTCCACCGTCCTCCACCTGTCCACCGTCCTCAACCTGTCCACCGGCTACCACCTGTCCACCACCTGTCCACCGTCCACCACCCGTCCACCACCTGTCCACCGTCCTCAACCTGTCCACCGTCCTCAACCTGTCCACCGTCCTCAACCTGTCCACCGTCCACCACCCGTCCACCACCTGTCGTCCACCGTCCACCACCCGTCCACCACCTGTCCACCGTCCTCAACCTGTCCACCGGCTACCACCTGTCCACCGTCCACCACCCGTCCACCACCTGTCCACCGTCCTCAACCTGTCCACCGGCTACCACCTGTCCACCGTCCACCACCCGTCCACCATCCTCCACCGTCCACCTGACCACCGTCCACCGTCCTCCACCTGTCCACCGTCCTCCACCTGTCCACCGTCCTCAACCGTCCTCCACCTGACCACCGTCCTCAACCTGTCCACCGTCCTCAACCTGTCCACCGTCCTCAACCGTCCTCCACCTGTCCACCGTCCTCCACCTGTCCACCGTCCTCCACCTGTCCACCGGCTACCACCTGTCCACCACCTGTCCACCGTCCACCACCCGTCCACCACCTGTCCACCGTCCTCAACCTGTCCACCGTCCTCAACCTGTCCACCGGCTACCACCTGTCCACCACCTGTCCACCGTCCACCACCCGTCCACCACCTGTCCACCGTCCTCAACCTGTCCACCGTCCTCAACCTGTCCACCGGCTACCACCTGTCCACCACCTGTCCACCGTCCACCACCCGTCCACCACCTGTCCACCGTCCTCAACCTGTCCACCGTCCTCAACCTGTCCACCGTCCTCAACCTGTCCACCACCTGTCCACCGTCCACCACCCGTCCACCACCCGTCCACCACCTGTCCACCGTCCTCAACCTGTCCACCGTCCTCAACCTGTCCACCGGCTACCACCTGTCCACCACCTGTCCACCGTCCACCACCCGTCCACCACCTGTCCACCGTCCTCAACCTGTCCACCGTCCTCAACCTGTCCACCGGCTACCACCTGTCCACCGTCCACCACCCGTCCACCATCCTCCACCGTCCACCTGACCACCGTCCTCCACCTGTCCACCGTCCTCCACCTGTCCACCGTCCTCCACCTGTCCACCGTCCTCCACCTGTCCACCGTCCTCAACCGTCCTCCACCTGACCACCGTCCTCAACCTGTCCACCGTCCTCAACCTGTACAACGTCCTCAACCTGTCCACCGTCCTCAACCGTCCTCCACCTGTCCACCGTCCTCCACCTGTCCACCGTCCTCCACCTGTCCACCGTCCTCCACCTGTCCACCGTCCTCAACCGTCCTCAACCTGACCACCGTCCTCAACCTGTCCACCGTCCTCAACCTGTCCACCGTCCTCCACCCTCCACCTGACCACCGTCCACCTGACCACCGTCCTCCACCCTCCACCTGTCCACCATCCTCCACCTGTCCACCGTCCTCAACCTGACCACCGTCCTCAACCGTCCTCAACCTGTCCACCGTCCACCACCTGTACAACGTCCTCAACCTGTACAACGTCCTCAACCTGTACAACGTCCTCAACCTGACCACCGTCCACCTGACCACCGTCCTCCACCTGACCACCGTCCACCTGACCACCGTCCTCCACCGTCCACCGTCCACCTGTCCACGATGATCTCCACCGACCTAAACGGTGGATTCCTCCTCAACACAGCCGTCCGGCTGCATCAGACGTCGCTCGTGGAATCAGACGACTCATTAGTGCAACAAGGGTGACCTTTTCATCAGGACGGTGGCATGTGAGGAAGGTCAGCGTGGTTAAATGGCACCACCCCGAAGTGACTGTCAATCAAGCGGCTGCCACCGTGTCGCCGCCGTCATCGTGCAGCAAATATTATGCGAGGACGCCGGGGTGAATTAACCTTCCGCTGCTGGAGAGCCGCTGCTCCAGACTCGTCAAAAACTAAACTTCTTTGAAGGGTTGAGCCGTGAATTTACGCCCGTTGTTTGGAGGAAGATTTATCTTCAAGCCACCTGTAACGACAGCAGTTAGAGGCGAAATGACTCAGACAGCCAGCAGCTCCATTTCCTGCCAGTGTTTGAGGTGTCCAGGTCTGGCATTAATTCAGCTGCGCTTCAGGCCTCATCAGAAGCGAGTGAAGGTGCGAGATTAGAAATTGTTTTCTCCTTGTGCTCGTTTGTTCCTCGGCGTTACCGGCTGCATGCCCTGACAAGACGCGACTGCAGCCACTCGAGGTGAGTCTGTGCGGGAAATCAGTTTAGAAATGACTGTTGGTGGGAATGAGTGTGGCGCACATGAATGAGAAATGGATGTCAGTGTGCATTTCAGCAGCCAATCACTTGAGTGGGGCTCTCCAGGAGCACAAGTGAGAAGTGGGCAAATAATTGGACTCCCCGTGTGCTGTTAAAATATGTGTATCGGTAAAAGGAGCAGGGGAAGGTGTGCTTCAGCCGGCAGAACACGGAGGATTTGATAAATATGAGAAGGGAGGCACTTGAGGCTTTCGCTCCACGCGTTGCAATAATGACTGAAACGGCATTTGCTGCGCTGCAATCTGCATCGGCCCCGCGTGTTCGTACGACCGAGTAGAAGACTCGCTCGGATTCAGACCGAGGCCGAGCTGCTCTCCACGAACTCCAACACGACAAAACGATATCTTATGAACTCATAGAGCGCAGCAATTAGGCAACATGATGGATGGCAAGGAAGTGGAAAAAGCTACAGAATGTTCTGTTTACCGAGAAAATACTTGAGCACACATGTTCAAAATCAGTTCCCGTCCATTTCGGGAACAAAGTTCTGAGCGTTCACGTCTCGCCTCTGCAGAATGCTTCAACACGCATGGCAAGAAAAAGGAAAAAGACGAGTTCAGACCAGAATTTAACTTCTTCACAGATATCGCGAGTGGCAGAGGTTTGGAAAGAGGTCGACGCACATCTTCCAAAATGTTAGTTTTAGAGTGAAATGCATCTAAAAAGTGTCAAACGTTTAAAACTGACAGGCTGTGATGTCACGTAAAGGACTGTAGTCTCTGTATCATGAATGCCAGCTCTTCGTTTCTGCATCGATGCTTCAAAAAAGAAGAATCTATTTCTGAATCCGCTGGAATAGACGTCGCTTCTAATCCGGCACATTCAGGACGAGAGTCCCCTAAGAAGGTTCTCCAGCCTCCACATGTCCCTTCCCCTCCACGGCATGTTCACTCACTGCGTTCCTCACACATCACAGTGAAGTTGAAGACGAGCAGACACCCTTAAAGTCCGATCGGCAGCGTTTAATTGGTAAAAAAATAAAGAAATCAGTGCCAGAAATAGAGTCCGACAGCAACGAGCGTTGCGTAACAGTGATGCAGTTTGTTCCGGGTCAGCGGGCCTCGGCTCTCCGACGGGGCAACGTAAAAGAAATGTGACAATTCTTATTAAACACAGTGTGAACGATGCAGATCAGCAGCCTGGAGGTCACTCTCTGTCAGGAGGCGACCGACGGGACGTTTTCTTTATTTATCATGTCGATGCCCCCAAAACAAAGAGAACTTTACTCACGTGCTTCTGATCCTCCATGGGTCTGAGACACCACCACCCCTTCATGAACTCAGCAGCATCTACTGGCTCATTCAAGTCTTTTATGTGCTGTTTATATTTTTGCATCTCTAGGCAATGTTTAAAATATACTGCTGGTCCCGTCACCGTTAATAATAGTTCATTATTTCTGTCTGAACATCCTACAGGAGCAGATATCTTTGCCATAACTGCCGCCGTGTGCGAGGTTCGTCCACTCCGACGCTGAACTCCTCGCGTGTCATTTCTACGAGGCCGTCCTCCTCACTTCCAATTAGCGGATGTGAATCAGCGCCTCGTTAAGCCGAACGGCACAGAGACACGCTGCGGTGATGATGTCATGCACAGACAGATCCCGGAGCTGCTCCTCAGACGGTGAATAATGGAACAACTGCTGGACGCGGGCACGTTTTCTGATTCACAGCTGGAAGCCCGACGTCCAAATGAAACTCATTTGGATGGAACATCTCAAACAGAAAGTCCCACGAGCCCACAGAGCCAGTCACTAATTCAGTGTCAATGCAGCGACTCGTCAATCGCGGACTCGAAGCTCTGCTTTCTAGTTTAAGGAGACGCTTCTGTTTAGTGGCAGTGAACCGAGTGGAAACAGCTCCGAGGAAAATCGCTTTTACAGTGAACTTTCCTTTAAATTAGAGAGAAGCTCACATAATGTTTTCCCAAACTTCCCTAACCACTTAGCCTGTCGAGCGTTCACATTTAGCAGTGAACCTTTGTAGTTTAGAGGAGTGACCGCAGCCCATTTCATCATCTTTGAAACAACGGGCACTTGAAGCCGACTCGTGTGAAAATCTAAATCCGTTATGAACCGTCTTCAATATGCATTCGATGGCCGCACACTAGACCTCATGCTAAATAAGTGCAGCGGAATGAAAAACGTACGTTTCTGCAAAGCTCGGACACGCAGAGTGACGCCTTTCATCCATTCAAGCAGAGCGAGAGACGTACATGTTCTCCTCATGCATCCACGAGAACAACAAGTGTCAAACCGGAAAGCAGCGAGACACGTTCACGCTCGTTACGTTGAGCTTACGTTCACCGTGTGCGATTCTGCAAGATGTAAAATCATTCACGGAACACGGTTCTGCTTCAGACACCTTGACATTCAACGCGTTTGCCGTTTGAGGAAACGTAGAATTCAAACTTTTGCAAAACGGACTGAAGCTGCGTGTCCGAGCTGAAAAGGGTTTTTGTGCGCGTGTTGAGTTATGGATGCTGAGCTGTGATTGGACTATCGTTGTTTGGAGGAGGGCTTTGGCGAATGGACCAATGTAGTTAATGAAACGAAAGAAGAATTGTTCTTGCAGGAAGCTACAGGAAGAGAAGGCAGAGCTGCCATTAAGGACACTTATGATCCTTTTATTGTCAAAGCCTTGATCTCGATGGAGGCTTCATTCTAGCAAAGTCTCCATGTTGTACTTTTCCTGTTATAAA
>CM051711.1:2114377-2149377 GCA_028022725.1 Lycodopsis pacificus
GGAGGGAGAGAGAGAGAGAAAGACAGAGAAAGGAAAAGGGAGGTAATTGGGGAAAAGAGTATGATAAGACAAAGAGCAAAAGAAATCAAGAAGACATTCATTAGGAAGGATGGAGGAAAGTGGGAGGCAAAATGAAGGGAAGGGCTGAAAGTGGAAATAAGATTAAGAGAGGAAGGAAAAGTAGCAAGTGATCAGAAGACAGGAGAACAAAGAGAGAGAAAGAAAGAAAAACAGAGGAAGTAGGGGCGTAGTGTTGAATCATCCCACATTTGGTTTCCAACCACACTCACTTCCTGCTTTCCTACGACCTCTCCTCCCCTCAGTGTTTCATCTGCTCTGAGCTCCAACAGTGGAACAACTAAACTAGAAGCCCAACGCAGTAATCGAGCCGATAGCATCTCGTGTGTTTGTGGAAAGTTTGGGCGACGCGGACGTTTTCCTCGCGGCCAATTTACAGTTTCCTCCATTTGCATGCGGAGGGCCGGCCTGCCGGTGCCCGACTCCAGCAGACAAAAGTGCTAACAGCAGATGAATTAAAGGTTACCGACAATACATGATGAATGTCAGGCAAATACAAATGACCGCAGGAAAAAGAATAATGAAGGCGAGCGAGGGGCCAGTCAATAATTAGAGGCGGCGCGGTCGCCGGCGCCGGCTTTCTGCAGCCTCTGCGGTTCGTCTCGGTTTTAATTGCTCAGGTTAAGATGGCCGCCCACGCCCGAAAAGAAGAAGAAGTCCTTAACTGGTTTAAAGATGCTCCTCATGAGAGGCTGGGATTCAACAGGACGCCCATCGACGATGTTTTAAACTCTCTCCATCTCGTCCATTGCGTGTTTACTTCAAGTGAAGCATGAGGGAGTTTGCTTTGATCCCTCCGAAGAAAAAAATCAAAAATCAAAAACAGTCCCAACCGTGCGCAGGGAAGAAAGGAGGGAAAGGAGGAAAGTGCCACGAGTGGTTGACAGTCGGTGCATATTGGTTGTTTTTTTTGCAAGCAGGGAGACATAATCACACAAATAAGACATCAAAGATAGATTGAGAGTTAAAATATGCAGATGAAAATTATTCAGATTGCTCTGGGATGGCGGGGAGAAAAATATTCCCTCAAAGTGTCCGACCGGATGAGATCAAAACTGCGCGACGCCACGAGACGCATGCAGGAATGAGAGGACGCTTTCAGACATGTCCGGGGTTCAGGGGCCTCGGCAGCGCCACCGTTTCATGTCGCGGTTCCCTCGGCAACAAGAGGAAAGAGGGGGATCCCTCTTTCCTCTTGTTGTTCTGGTCACTGGCACGCGGCTCGCCGGTATGTCGCCTCTCGATGTGAACTCCCGTGCCCCCGCAGGTTGGCAGAGGACAAGCGACACACACACACACACACACACACACACACACACACACACACACACACACACACACACACACACACACACGCACACACACACACACACACACACACACACAGGCTGCTGCCAGAGCCAAAGCGCTGCACCTGCGTCACGTTCGCTGGCTGCTCTCAGGCACCACCTCCATTTGCATCCTAACGTCACATAAAAAGACTAGTTTGTTCTCGATCCGTTACATAGTTACGATAGTATGTAATCAAGCGTGACGACACCCGACCAGCAGCACTCTGTATTCCGGCGCTTCGGAGACGCTTCGTGCCTGTGAAGCGTGGAAGAAGCTGCGATGTTCGGAGATGTTCGGGGACAGAAAGTTTCTCTTTGTCTGAAATGTGCCGCAGAAAGCCGAGAGTCAAAGCGAGGCCCGTCTCTCCTAATTAACACTTTGAAAGATAAAAGCAGTTTATGAAATCAATCAGGACGCCGGTTGTTTGTGAGTCCCAGCAGATAAGGACATTTGCATATTAACTCTGCAGTTCTAACCTACATTTGAGGATCTTCTGAGATTGTGGCCACAGCTTCGATGTCAATATTTTCCCCTCACTGCTACTGTACACGTTTTAAACTTTCATGGCCCGCATCCTCTGGTGGATTCTCAACTCATTAAAAAATAAAGCGATGGATAAATAAGCAAACATGTAACGTAAACAGACAAACGAATACGGATATGGCGGCACTGGAGACGCGCTGCCAGGATGCTGTTGGATATTTCCAGTTGAGAAGTGAGCTGTGAATGAACATGGAAGCAACAAACCGGCTCTTAAAGAGCCTCATGTGAGCAGGTATCGAGCGGCCTCTCGTCGGGCCGCGGAGGACGAAAGAAGCGCCGGATCAATACCAGCCGTTGTTAATCCCGGTACCGACACAACAGCGCCATTGTGTCGGGACGGGTGGGCCGGGGCTTCGTAAGAAATCACCTCGCACAAAAGGGTCCCGTCGCCGGTCAAAGACGTCGCGCGCCGCCCCACTCGATACTCGCCGGCGTGATGAAAGGGCCGCGGACCCGCCGCTGTAATCTGCATCCACACAGACGAGAGGCGCAGATCTGAGAGCAGCGATACCATCGCCTCAGCGCCAGCAGAGGATAGGTGCGGACTATTCCAGGGGAGAATACGAGAGGGGAGTTACTGTAACGATTCTGGAGCCTTTTAATTGCAGAGGCTTGGATATTAGTTCAAAAGCGCTCACTTCATGCTTGGGAACACAGAGCCACGGCGCCCTCGCCCAACACTTGTTTTATCTGCCTGCAGATTGAACTCACTTCACAGTAAAGAGAGGCCAATTAGGGTGCAAAGGGATTAAAAACACAGGGGGGAAGAAAGCTTTTCCATTTCTCCACTTTTGTGGCGGAGGACGGGCTATAGGAGGGAAAAAAGAAGCTCAGCACTTTATGATGGTGGAATTAAAGAGGAAAACGGAGATGTGAGGTTCTATCCTGCCAGTCGTCCCGGGAGGAATGAAGTCCACCTTGTAGTACCGTTGGATGCCATTCATCTGGGATGTTCACAGCATTCAGGCACTTATTAGAACTGACTGGGAGAAACCATCTTCTCCCCCCGTGCCTGCACATCAACACAATAGTGAAGTAATACCAGACTTCAGTTCATCGTATGTCAAGTCCGACGTTTCTTTTTGTTACTTCATTACTTTACATAAACCAAAACCATGATCCTTTCCGAGGCTGTAAAAGTATTTTGTTGCTCCAAAGAGGCCGCATGCGTAGCGTTTCCTGTGAACACAGACTCTTATTTTGAAATGTAACGAGCGGAGACTCGACACGTCGGGAGTGAGGACATGCTGGTCAAGTCTGCATTGTTGCTCATCCTTTTGTTCTTTGATCGATGATTTAAACATTTAGAGCCTCCATAAAACCAATATTGCATTCTTTAAGACTGGAAAAAACACCTCCCACGCATTAATATTGTATCTGCTGCATATATATTTTATATTGTAAGTACTATTTCATTCCATGTTTGACCAGTTATTTACAGACGATGTTAAATGGGCCACGTTTTACAAGCGTTTCAGAGTTCTATAAGTGCAGATAATATTTCCGTGGTGGCGTTAAAGCATGCAGGGCGCAGCGTCGCAGTTTATTTCCTTCGTGTAAACGCGCCGAGAGCGTTTATCCGTCTCTCCGAGTGGAAGCCCGGCCCCGACTTCCTCTAATAAAACGATTACCGATCTCTGGTAGTGGTTCCCCTCAGATGCACCGTCCCCGGGAGATGTCCGAAGGAAGCTATTAACCAGGGGGGGGGGGGGGGGGGGGCCTTTAGCATAAGTGGAGATGAGAGCAACCTGATGGTGGAGGCGAGGGGGTTTCCCCAGGAACGGCGGAGAGCAGCAGGAAATCGATGCGTTGTTTGTCTATTGGTCTGACCTCCGAACCCCCCCCCCCCCATTGTTCCCATCTTCCCATCTTCCTCTCCTCCTTTCTCATCCCAACAAACAAGTTCCTTTCCAATAACATCCAGCAGCATTTGGAGATGTCGGATAAATAAAAGTCCTTTTCGTTCCCGCTATAAACAAACTAACACAAGATTGACAGGCGGTGAGCGAGGACCTGACCGATTAGCATGGCGTCCGTTTTAATTCCGATCTACAACAAATGCAAGAAAAGGAGGTAACGCACGTCTTTTTTCCTCAACAGCAGAATGTCTCCATTTGGAGGTCACACTTGTGAGAGGAAGAAGAAAGAGAGAAGAGCTTCTGTCAACCACGGAGAGAAACTTCCAAGATCCAGAAAAAGGTCGACTCCTCCGACTCTCAGTGATGCTAATGGGGCCTAATTTGAAATGGAATTTTATTCACATCTTCAAATCCAACAATGAGATTTCATTCAGATATAGCTTTTTCCTCGCTTTAATGATAAGTAGGTCCGAAAGCAGGGAGAGGGGGGAAGACGATCCCCAAGGTGCTTTGACTGTTCTTTTATTAATGACTTCAGCCCTTTTGTGACCGCCGCAGAGTCCTTTGATGAATCGTTATCGTGGAGCGAATCATCACGACTGATCATATTAAGAGCGGAATGCAGTTGTTGTGCAGAGCCTCCTCTCTTGTCCATTGTGAATTATTGTCATTATCATTAGCATGAAATGAATTCTGGCCTTTTCAAACGGGGGAGCGCTGCTATGAGTCCATGTATATTCATCCGTCGTCGGCCCACCGGCTTGTTCCCGGCGCTTTGAAGCCGCCTCCGTACGAGGACGCAGATAACGCCGCCTCGGCACACATCAACCTTGTTTACATTAATGTCTGCAGACTGTTGCAGGTCGACTCTCTCCATCCATATCAATCGTGCGCCGGTGAATAAATCCCGGCGACGAGACATCAATGAGGGCCGGATCTGTATTACAGCAACATAAACAATACATCGCTGTGTGTCTACTGCCACTGAGGGCATAATAGAGCTATATTTACTCATATTTCTATCGTGTCACCGGCTGCGCGGTGAGTTCAGGGGCTTACATTCCTTTCCGTTGGTTCTAATGTCACTCCCACAGTAATGCGTCTGGTCTCCGGGCATCGGGGGACGTTTGGGGGACACGGAGCCCGATCAGGAGCAGCATCTGCAGCCTGCTGACTGAACGGGGGCCCCCCTCCAGCGCTACCTGGGCCCCGGCTGGGCCAGTAACCACAAGGGGGGGGGGGGGGGGGGCGCTAAGAGGAGCAGCCGCCATCACCGTGATCTGATTCGTCCCCGGGCCGAAGACTACAAATGAGTACAGACAGCTTTTTCATAGCCAAAAGACACATTTGCCTCCATGTGTGTGTGTGTGTGTGTGTGTGTGTGATTGGGGGGGGGGGGATAGTGCAGTTTCATAAACAGCTCAGTTTCAGCTATGACAGGCTGCTGCAGAAGTACACAAGTATAAATTGTTGCACGTGTGAATACGTCGTTATGTGTGCAGCCCTTTCTCTGCTCTTCCACGTATTTATGTTTCTGCACCGCAAAGTCTTTGAAATACGAGAATAAAATAATTGAGATGTTCATAAGAAGGCCTGTACGTTTTTATAAACGCATCAACGGGAAAATGCTGCAAAGTTGCTATTTCATGGCGATTAGGCGCGTTGACTGGTTTAATGCAACACCTCGAAAGTGAGCAGCACATTACTGCTTTCATAACCTCGGCTCCGCTGCAAACATCTCCATCTCACCGCCTCGCTCCTTAAACCTCGTTTTCTTAAAGCAAGAGAAATAAATCCTGAGGAAATATCTGAACCTCTTCTAGAAGAAATCTTTATTGGCTCTTTTTTTTAAGCTATGGTCTCATCCAATCTTTAAAAAAAAAAAAAGCCCAAACGACACCATCGATCACAACCAGACGTATCGACATGAGGTCAACTGTTGGCACGAACCACATCCTGTAAATAACGTCACGTTCTCAGCTCCACAGCGACGCCGTGATTGACAACAAGACGCCGTGCATCTTTGACTGAAGTGCAGATAAAACAGGAAATAGTTCAATGTGTTCAGCATGTGGAGCCATTCATGTCCAATATTGGGAACATTTGTGAGCACTTGGACAAACTGTTGTTTGTATGGAATCCATTTTCTACTCATTGCAGTGAACAACAAAGCAACAGTGAGTAAAATGTGACAGGAGCAAAACAATGCCCTGAATAATTGAACAAAAACAGACTTCGCATAATTTGCAAACCACGCGATCGTCACAAAAGAGAAGTAGGAACAGCAGCGGTGCAAAGGCCTCCTGCTCTCTCCTCAGCCTCGCGTTCAAACCAATGAACAGACTGAACACCGGCTCTGCTGGAACACTGCTCACGTCTCTGCTCCGTGACCGGAGGTGAAGTCAGGCTGCAGACCTGAGCGCGCTGAACTTTCCAGTAATTATTCCGCGCTCGGGTCAGCGCTGGACAATATGTTAGCCATCTGCCGGCATCTGTGCTTTCTCCCACTAATAGACTGAACCCCCACCTCCCCACCTTGCCTCCACACCCCCCCCCTACACCGGACCACCACCACCACAGCCTGGAGCGAGTGGAGCCGGCGGTGAAACGCTAAGCAGGTCACATGTTGTCTTTCAGCCATATTTGGGTCAGGCCTTTGGCATTGGATGAGGGAAGGCTTAATGCACGGAGGCAATGGGTAATAATCCTGCCTCCAACACACACACACACACAGATGAATAAACAGACATAAACATACCGACTTCTCTGGATGCTATTTAGCCTTAACAGGGCGTGAAATTATTAAATCAGAAATCATTTAAATCCACAGAAAGGTGCGGATATTTAAACACACAATTGTTTATTGGCACAAAACAGGAGGCAACAGCAGCTTTAGCAGAGCATATGCTGCATGGAGCATATGCTCGGAGCATATGTTGAACGCCAGAGGAAAGATGGCTCCCACGTGTGGAGGATCACAGGTAGACCGGATCTTAAGCACCGAGCAAAGCGACGGTTGCAAGCGAGAACACGGCCCGTGTTCGCCTCGTTTAAGTGTTAAAAAGTCGGAACTTTCCTGAGCCGTGAGGCCAGACACTCGCATCCAATAGTTGGGGAAATGTATGCAAAACCGGACCGCCGACTTCTCTCCCTCCATTAGGATTAGGACACGCCACATATATATATATCCTGGTGGCCTCGAACGGATGGAAATGTGTCAATTTAATACAAAAAGTGAAAAAATATGGAAAAATAAACTCTTATCAGGAATTCATTAGGAGAAAACTCTTTTTTTTTTTTGATGGCGAGTGAAGTTCTGGGGGCAGAGGCCGCGTGCCGCGGGTATGAAATGTGATCATATTTCAAATACATTCACGGTCGTGGCAATTACTACGTTTGCATCAGACTTGTGGGGACGTCTGACAGTGACTGGGATGAGGGTCGACTCGTCGGCGCTGCTCGGCTGCGGCCCTTAAAGAAACGCCGCCTAATGAAGAAAACACTTAAATTCCGATTACGTAGACGACGTGATGAATGGATGTTTGGCTCACACAGAACATTCAGACCTCATGCACTGCAGTCCGGTCCTTAAAGTTACTGTGTGATGTCTTGAGCGGTGACACATTTGCACTTTTCTCCTTCCTCTCTGCAATCACGCTAATTGCTTTCACATATGACTTTTGCAGTCTTCGCCGGCACAGAAGACCTTCAGTGCGATTCTTATCTCACGGTGCAGTCAGACGGGCGTCGGATTTTGGTGTTTCTGAAGCTCTGGCGATGTGACTTCACTGCGGTTAGAGCTGAACTAGCTCTCAGAGAGGGAAGACTCTGATTTCAGAGCAGATGCTGCCTTCAAGAAGGAGCGCGTGAGGAGAGACCGCACAGACGGGGCGAGGCAATAAAAAGTCAAAGTGGAGAAAAGCAATGAGAGCAAAGACCTCGCCGTGGAGAATCCACGGATGTGCTCGCGGTCGACCGACACCTTCCTGACAAACCGTGTTTGCTTTTTACTTTCGCCGTCGTCTGTGTTTGTCGAGGGAAGTCCTGAACAAATTCTGCTCCTTGTTCAAATGTTTCCAGTCAGGAGAATACTGTTGCTAGGCGACTGGCAACAAAAACGAATGCTTTTGAACCCTTTCACAGTTTCTTTTTACTTCATTAAATAATTGTTACATTTCGGGCGGCCAGGAATATCTTATTCAGCGTCCGGGTGGAGCTCCACTCTGTCGTGTCACTTCTGGTTGCAAAAAAACCAAGATGGCGACGGCCAAAATGCTTCAAAACAGCAGTCCACAAACCAATGGGTGCCGACCTCCACTTCTCATACACAGTGAGCAGGTACAGGTGTGTCGAGACTTCATCCATAACCTCTGAGAGCGGCTCACAGTGTGCTTCCACATCTGCATGCAGATAAAGTAGAAAAGAAGAACGGGCGAGGATGTGAATATCATCACCCTCCCCTCCTCCCTCCTCCCTCCTCCTCCCTTTCATCCCCCTCTCCTAAGCACATTCAAATGTGCAGGTTTGTTTTGGGGATGAAGTCCTCCGCTTTGATCAGCGCTAATTAGACAGCCTCTGCTTTCGTTCGCTACCTATTAGGGCCGGCGAGGTTATCGCCGCGCTAATCTCTGGCCGGTAGGCAGGCTGCGATCCTGAAGGAGCGCCCTGAAAGCCGTCCGAGGTGAGGAGGAAGCGTGATGAAAGGGCCGTCTCCTTTCAGCACAGATCAATACGCTCCTCTCCTTTGCCTATGGGGGATCAAGAGTTTGAAACACAAAGGGGTTTCTTTTTGCATAAAGATCCAAACAATGGTTCACAAGACACTTCCCCCCCCCCCCCCCCCCCCTCACTCTCTCTACGCTTTATACTTTCACTCTCCTCCGCCTTCCCTTCAACTTGCCTCTCCTGGAGGAGGAGGAGCGGGGTTACTTAATGAAGCTGGAGATTTGGATTTCGGCGGTTCAAAAGGCGGCTGCAGGAGGCGAACAACCAGAGTCACAGTCGGCGCTCAGCCGGATGCTAGAACACGTCTCTCCGGTTCTCAAAATACTGTTTACGGTAAACAAATGTCACCGCTCTGCCAGACGTGCATCGCATGTCGAGATAAACAAACGTATGGATTCTCAGATATTGTGTAATACTCGGCGGTATCGATGGAAGCGTTTAATCCCTGTCACACTTCATGCAACTTCTAGATTGTTTGGTCAGTTTGTTGTAAACAGCCGATTAGCGATTAAGAGAAACATGTGATCCACAGAGTACACAACGTCAGCGTTTGAGTCTATTCATGAGGAAGTGAAACAAGCTGAGAGGCTTTGTTTGAAGGAGCTCGATTGTCTGAAATGAACACTGGAGCTAAACCTCCACGAGACTGAACCCTCCAACAATACGCCACTTTCTGGGGTTGAATTCTGACGCATTGCTCTGTAGACTCATGAGAGAGGTGTGGATCACAGGACGCGTTTCATGGAAGACATCAGCACATGTGTTTGAAGATCAAACATGGCTTCAGTGTGTTGTGGTTTCATCTGAAAAGGCTTTTAATTGGTAAAGAGTAGCCGTACTGTACCGAGTCCACCTATGTGCAGCTCTTCCTTCCTCACTATTGGTGGGCGCCGTGGTTACGCGACCCCCGTTTTTGCAAGTAATTTCCCCCGGATCAGAAAAACAATCAGTCCAATCAAGGCTCGGCGAGAGAAGGGGAGGGGGAAAGAAAGCGATTTGAGAGGAAATCTCTCCAGAAGTTGTCGGGCGAGAAGAGAAGAAGGAGCAATCTAGAGGGCCGGCGTATATTTCCCTCTCAAGTAATTCATTTATGTCTTCAAACCTCTTTCAGAGACCGGAGTTACTGTGCCTTTGTTGTGCTTTAAAAAGCTTAGCCGGTCTGTGTGAAGAGAAGCAACGAGAAGACTTTAGAGAAAGCTACAAAGGCAACGGCCGGGCGGAGGAAGAAAGAAAAAGTGAATGGCACCACTGATAAAGTTGAGCAAATTAAGTCATTGACCTGCGGTGGAGATTAATAGCAAACAAGGTGCCCCAGCTTCACAAGTAATGAATATTCTTCAAACGGCGTGCAGGGGGCTGGGGGGGGCAGATAGGCCCCGCTTGATGCGGATGACATTGAAAGTTGCGGAGAACAGAACAATTCTGTCATTTTTCATTTGTATGCAAATTCGCCCGTTACACAAATTAACCCCTGAACCGCCGGTGTCAGTCCTCATCTCGGGTGGAAGCCGGGCCCCCCCCCCCCCCCCGCTGGGGCCCCGCGGCCGCTGTGCCCACCCGCACTTCCCCGCTCAGGTCAGCGCCCCTTCTGTTTACTGCTCCCATTGGACGGGGAGATGACCTCACGGCGAGAGAACGTGAGAGCACTTCGCGGCTAATAATCATCTTTAACTCCAGCGTTATGTTCATCGACACCCATGAGATGCCTCCTGATTCGCAGCCGCTGATATCCGATTAGCATCGCTGGGACATGAAATAAAGAGATAAGATGCATCGTAAGACGACTGTGCGTGCCTCATGCGGGCTGCGTCGGTCCAACTGTGGTTCCTGTCACCACGCTGGCACCATTAGCATGCTGAACGCCGGCCGTGCAGCACCCACCTTGGCCGAAGCTGCCGCGGGTAATCACTGCCCGTTGCTTTAAGGTGGACCTCCGGCTCCACTCTGCAGCTGCTGGGGGTCTCAACATCGCTCTGCAAATAGAAATACTCTGTTTAATGGAGTCAAGTGGGATAAGAGAAGACATTGGACTCACCAGACATCTTAAGTAACGCAAAGAATAGAATACGTACACTGCATCTGCCGCTGTGCCAGCACACAAACATCGGCGGCTTTAAGAGCAGACGACTTAAATAGCAGTGTTATTAAAAGGGATTTCATCCCATATGTTCTGTGGTGAAATAATATACAATCGGCACAAATGACGGCTCAATATACGCATGATCAATATCTCAAATAGTGACAAAAACTAGTTTTACAACCAGAAAAAACAACAAATCCCTTTCCCCCAATAAAAGACGGACGCTTCCTTTTCTGGATGAGTCCAAACCATCTCTCGTGTTTT
Source organism: Lycodopsis pacificus (assembly GCA_028022725.1). Taxonomy (NCBI): domain Eukaryota; kingdom Metazoa; phylum Chordata; class Actinopteri; order Perciformes; family Zoarcidae; genus Lycodopsis; species Lycodopsis pacificus. Next base: position 2,125,259 of record CM051711.1, read on the forward strand.
GTATTTGCACCCTTCCATTCATTAATCATCACTATTCATCCAGCAGTTAACTATTGTAACAGAGCTTTAAGTACAGTAGGAATTTGGCAGCATCCTGATGTTTCCATAGCAGCTGAGCTACAGACATTTCTAATCTTCACGAGACATGTTGATATAAATAGAAGAAAACCAGGTCGCTCCTGTGAGCGTTTGATTCCAAGTGGGTCAATGTGCTTCATGTCCCTCTTTGTGATGAGTTTGTACGCGTGGCAGCGAGACGACGCTGCTGTATTTAACACCGTAGCTCCACCAGGAACGAGAGCTGGACCCTGATGCTCCACCAGGAACGAGAGCTGGACCCTGATGCTCCATCAGGAACGAGAGCTGGACCCTGATGCTCCACCAGGAACGAGAGCTGGACCCTGATGCTCCACCAGGAACGAGAGCTGGACCCTGATGCTCCACCAGGAACGAGAGCTGGACCCTGATGCTCAACATGTTTTAAACTGGCAGTATCTGACAGCTGATTGCAGAGCAGGTCCTGCTCTTACGTCTGTGTGTTCATCACAGTGTTGGTGAAGGAGCAGCTCCAAACTAAACTCACCATCTGCAGAGGAAGGTGGCAGCCGCGCAGTGATTGACCCCTTTAATTGATGCGGCTCTAATTATGATAATCGTCTGCCAGAGTTGCTGTTGTTCCCTCCCTCCCTTTATTTTCAGCGCCGTTTCATATCCTGGCATCCGCGGGTGCAGGTGTCCTACAGATGTTTGGTTGCCTCCCCTCGGCGCCGTGCAATTTGTCAGCTGCTAATCAGCAGCCACCTTTGCATCGCTGCGAGTGACACGCGATGAAACGCTGAACCGGGTCGCTGGGGAACCTGCAGACGAACGTCTCCGCTTTCCAACATGACAAACCGGATCTCTCTGAACAATGAGCTTCCAAAAATTTATTTCTTCAACATTCAATCTCACGGCCTTCAGATTTACGTCAGAAATTCATTTAAATGATTATATTAACATTGATTAATGCTCTTGTAATGGTTTGATCAGAGAGTTTAAATTTCAGAGCACATGATTAAAGGTAAATGATGATTTTAAAACCTAGAACCTCGCATATCTGTGTTCAACTACATGACAAAAGTGGATCCCTCGCCGCACTGAATAATATATGAAAGAAAGAGTTTGGAGTAAACTCTGACTACATGTTTATCAGATATAACTCATTTTCATAAACACTATTGATAAATGTCTGACTGGCTCTTCTGTTCCCAAAGTCATCAGACGTTCACATTCATATGTTGAACAACAGCACTGCAGGTATTTATCATTTATTGTCCCCAAAGTGAATTCTGTACTTTTTGGAATAAAACTCTTGAAATTGTGTTTACATTGAAACTTTTTGGCAGGAGGAAACCCCTCCCAACGCCACAGCACAGCGGCAAGAGCAGTGAGTGAAATGGGTTTAGACAAACAAACAAACACACACACACACACACACACTGAGCGGCCACCAGTGGCTCTGCAGTAAGTTTCCCTTCAAAGGATCCCCTCAGGATAGACTGTGCGCGAACATAATCCAAGGCCCTTTGAAGTGCACACTTGAAATGTCTTTTGGCTCGGTTACTGCGAGTGGCATCTCAGCCCTTTGGGTTATTGGAGAGGGGAAGCGCTGCTCGGCCGGCTCGAGGTGGAGAGGCAGCACCTGGTGGTCCCCGCTGCCTCTCCTCGCCGCATTTCACACATTTAAAGTACACTGGGCGCTCGTCTCCTCAGCCGCCTCGCAGCCGCAGCCAAGAGGTATAAACGGCGCTCTCGCTTTCTGCCGGATAAAGCACGAGTACATTTTGGAGTGGATTTTAATAAATCCGGTGCGGCTTTGTCGCACGGCGGAGTTTCACTTGTACACACATTTCCCTGCAGGCGGAGCTGCTCCGAGGGCAGCAGCAGGCCTCGCCTCATTGGCGGGGTTAAAGTCAGATGGGCCGGGTCCGATTTCCACCGTTTCTAAAGGATGAGCAGCTTTAGACACACCGGTGAAAAAAAGAAACTTAGTGAGGAGGCCGACAGCGTGACGGCTGTTAGAACTCAACTAACCAGCCCAGTGTGCTGGAAACCACAGTCAGACTGGACGATTCTGCAGCCCGCACCTTACATCCAATGCATGCACGACGTGCACGTGCAAAGAGGAGTTTGATGGACAAACCACACAAAAACACATCAGCACAAACCTTTCCTAACTGCTTATGTGAAGCTTAAACTCTCCTCACATGCTCCTTTGCATCAGGATGACCCGAGTCCACACCAACACAACGGAGCCGATAAGATTTTATGCACAGACAATAAATAACTGGGCATGAATAAATCATGGGTTTATGATTTCTCTGCATGCGGGTTGTTGCCTCCTTGAGGTCAGCGACATGAATTGATCTGCATTTGGAAGAACTAAGACGTCTCCTCTGCTGCTCTGACCCCTGCTCTTGTTCGGTGTAATTGTGCAGATTTTGGACTTGAGAACAGAAGCCAAACGCTGAAACGTGACTTCAATGTGAGAACGTGGTGACGTGTGGTGAACGCAGACGTCTTGAGGTCTAAAACTTTACTTTGAGACATCAACTCTGTGTTGGTGTTGAGGAACGCACCGTGCACTTTGACCTGCAGGCGGAAAATGTTCCAATTAAATTTGATCAAAACCTTCAAGTGAAATTTGAAAATAGAGTATTAGACCTCTGAACAGAGCCTTAAATAATCTGCGTAATGAAAGCAGAGCACGTTGTTTTGTACTCCACGTTAAAGAAAGGACAGCGTGGCCCTTTAACGGGCACTTTGCCTCGTGAAGAGTCAGCGATGAGAGATCGCGCTTTACTGCAACTCTTATTAAATTCACGAGAGCGACGCCGTTTGAGACGGAGGAGCAGCGACGCCGCGCCTGAGTTTATGGAGCTGTTAGCCTCACGCGGCTCGAGTGCTCGGATCATCAGATACTTTAAATGTCTTCAGTCAGGCGCTCAGCATCGCAACGCGTTTATAAATTCAACCTCACGTCAACGCTACCACTCTGGAACGTTCTTCTCTTTAAGTTCAGAACAGGTTCGGTTGTCTGCTTCCGTTTGAATCCGTCAGCGTTGTTCGACCACTCAGAGCCACCGTACATGCTAACGTTAGCGTCCAAAACGTTGATTCACATTGCTCATTCGTCTCCCTGCAAAAACCAGCTGACGACAAACAAAGTAAATAATACAGAGAAGTATTTAAAGACAGATTGTTGCTGGTGATCTCAGTTTAGTCTTGTATTGTGAATGCATCTGTAGGTGTGTGTGTGTGTGTGTGTTCTCACCGTCTTAAGACTCCTCTCAGTGAAGGCGAGTGTCCAGGAGGAAGCGAGTCGTGACCCTGGAGTCCATCACGGCGACGGAGGGATTGAAGAGAACGCCGCGGGCTGCAGAGATGATCGAGGAAGTCACTTTCATGCTCGGCTCTCAGACAGACACACACACACACACACACACACACCAGGCTGGACGCAGGAAGGAGGCTGCAGGGAAACACAGGAAGATGGAAACAGGAGTCATTGTGTGGAGAGGAAACTATTCCATTTCATGTATGAAGGCATCCTAAACGCAGCTTTAAAACATTGCAATACTACATTTGTGATTCCAGAAATGGAGTGAAGACATTATACCAAACGGGGCCATCAGGACCAAGCCCGAGGGCCCGAGGAGCGACTGGTAAGAAGTCAAAGTTTATGAACACAGGAACGTGATGAATGATCAGCTGTTCTTCACTTAACGGTGTTTATTTTGTTCTCCCCTTGGAATGCACTTCACACATAAATATGAACTTTATTATGCACATTTAATTTCACAAAAGTACATTCATGATGACAGGAATGTGTTCATGCATTTGATATCTGGATAATACGCAGGACACGCACTCTCACATGGATACATACGGGGAATTCTAGGGCGTACTGTCCCTTTAAGACGGTGAGCAACTTCACCGCATTATTTTGTAAGAGTAGGTATTTCTTTTCCCGGAATATCTTGGTTTGGAAGTGAGCTCACGATGACATGTTTCCTAAATCCTCTGCCCTCCCTCGACACAGTTTTGAGGAGAAGTCGGCAGAAAGAAAGAGAGACAGTGTATGTGAGTGCGGTCGAGGCAGCCGGTGGGAGATTAGCAAGAGTTTTCTGCGAATGATCCTCGCCGACTGGCCAATCTGTTCAGCCGGGGCCTCGAATTCACGCAGACGGCGCGAGTAGTGACACCAACTGCTGCGATAGAAAGGGAGAGCGAGCAGGAAGTTCCATGGCACGCCGCCCGTCACGTGACCGGTGCCGGTCCAGCCATCTGTTTTTCCCTCCGCCTTCACCCCCACGCCTTCCGCCGCTGTCGCCGCCGATCCTCCCCTCTCACGTGGCCTTTGAGAGAACGTCTGGAGCGTCACGGGCACGACGCCTCCCTGCTGCTTTTAAGTGGAGAGCGAGAAACCAACTGGTGGCCCGAAGAGACGTATATGTGATGGTTGCATGTCGAGAAGTCGTGTTTCTGCTCCTTCCATGTTACGGCCAGGAGCAGGCCGTGTGCACACACACACACACACACACACTGGTGAATCAGAAGCTGTTTACCGGTCACCTCCCTCCCGTGATCTCGACTGAACCTCCGCTCCGTGATTTGCACCGTGTTAAATGAAGACAGCGTCGGCTCCACAGAATCCATATGGAATATAAAAAAAAAACCCCAAACGATTCAGCGCGGATAAAACTGTTAGACAACAAACCATAATTGCATTTCGATGTCACGCCTCTTTGCGCGGCCTTCATATCCCGGATCATTTGCACTGCATCGCTTTGGAACAGAACCCGTTTCAAACGGCTGCCTTTCTCTCCAATGTTGTGCTAATGCATTTAATTTAATGTTCGCAGACGCCGTAATTGGTATAATATTGCTCTATAATACATTGAAGGAAACCTTAGCATTAAGCACTAAATTGAAATTTTGAAGCAAACGGTGAAAACGAGTGTGGGGGCAAAGAAACCCCATTAAATGTAATTTGTTCTGCATGGCTGTGGGGGTAATGGTTACCGAGACACTCCTTTATTAAGTCGAATAGGTAGCGAGGTGGCTCCGGATTTGCTCTCTCACACACACACACACACACACACACACACACACACACACACACACACACACATTCCCCCCGACACACACACACACACACACATTAGTGGAGGTATTCAGCAAGGTGTAAGCTGTCGCCTGCTGTTATTCCAGCCACAAAGGGAGCGTTGAGCAGCCACTGGAGGATTGCTGAACACACACACACACACACACACACACAATTCCTGTCCCTTAATACCACTTCTCTATCCAAGGTGAGGCTGAAATGTTGGAGACGGTTTGCAGGGATGAAGTACAAGGACTCGAAGGAAACAGAGGAGCGCAGTTGCAGAAGAGGAGGAAGAGGAGGAGGAAGGCAGAAGGAGGGAGGAAATGAGGAGAACCTTCGGGAAGAAGAGGCAGGTAGACACAGAGGAAGAGTACAATGAGAAAAGGAGGAAAAGGAGGGGAAGAAGGAGAAAGAGGATTAGAGAGAGAAGAGGAGGAAGAGGCAGGAGAGGATAGTTATGAAAAGGATGGAGGAGAGAAAAGAGGGGGGTAGGCACAGAGGAAGAGGATGAGGTGTGGAGGAAGGCAAAGAAAAGGAAGAAGGGGAAAAGAGGAAAGAAGACGTATGAAGAAGAGGACAAAAGAAGACCATGAAAGGGGAAGAGAGGAAGGAAACGAACAAAGAAAAAAAGAACAAAGAAGTGAAGGAGGAACGAAAAGAAAGAGCAGGCGGAAGAAAAAGATGTAAGAGGTGAAGATGGGAAGGGAGGAAGACAAAAGGAGGAAAGGAAGGAAACAGGAGAAGAGGGGGATGAGCGATACGAGGAGAGAGAAGGTGAAGAGGCAGGAGAGGAAGACGAGGAGGTCCCAGCGGAGGACGGGAGATCAAACACGGACTCTAAGTCAAACTCCGCCGAGAGATCTTAAACCTCCTTTGTAATTGGAATTTTAAAAGTTAATACAAAGACGCTCCTTCAGTAAGATGTCTTCAGCAGATAGACAGAGAAGACACGAGGAGGCCTTTCTTTTTGTTTCACGACGTCTCCTCCGAAAATTAAAGCACGTTTTAAAAGGATCTTTATGAACAAGCCTAAAATAACCACAACGCCTCACTAGTCAGAATAAGTAGACGTCATTTTATAAAGGAACCGCTTCCTCCATCATAAAGTGTGAGGATCGGTACATTTCCCTACATTTCCCAGAATGCCGCGCAAGAACCCCCAGAAAAGGGGCGTGAACGTGCTCCATTCAGCGTGCACACGGGTGATAAACAGTCGTAAATATATATATATATATATATATATTGCAGCTGAATTATTGAAGCTAGCAAACATGCGTTGCATATGAACCGGCCCATTACAGAACGCGTCGTGTTTCCCGTGTGAGGGAGGCGGCGCTGCAGCAGTGCGAGCTGCAGAGTTTCGCTCGGTGGAGGAACAGATGGGAGAAACTCGCCAGGGGAGGATGAATTCCGGTCAAAAAGAAGGTGACAGCAGAGCGTGACCGCCAACATGTCCGCCACACTTCTCTCTCTCTCTCTCTCTCTGTCTGTTTGTGCTCATCACTCTCTCACTGCAGCCTCTTCCCCGAATGTAACATCTTTCCTTCTGTCTCCTCCTTTTCTCTCTATCTGCTGCTTGATGGAGGTTTCAGTCATCAGAACAGCAACATCCGGGTGAGCCTCAACACTGGATCATATGTGATGGAAGGGAGACTGAACACGCTGCCAGCTGCCCCCCCCCCCCCCCGCGTTAACCACCGAGGTCTCGATAAGCAACAGGGGAATGGCAAACACATAAATATATAGAAATGTGTCGGTGAGGGACATTTGGCTCAGGGATGCTTTCCATATTTGCACAGGCCGTTTATGTAAGTGTGCAGTCTTTTTTCCATATGAAACTATTTGAGCTTTTCATGCATTTTGTTCTTTTCTGATGAAGTTGGCCGGCTTCCAAACTCCTGAAAGTCAGATTTGCAAGGTTTTTGTTTTTTTTCTCATTTTGATTATGAGCGTTTTCAGCGGCTCCGGGCCAAAGAATTGAATAAATCCCCCCCCTCAGAAAGCGGCGGTAACTGTGGGCGATTAGGAAGCCCGAGACGTGACTTCTTCACCCGGAGAGTTTGTGGAAAGCGGATCGTTAAGAGTGAAAGACCCGACAAGCAAACTTTGAAGCAGTCCAACATTTAAATGACGGTAAAAAACAAGATTCTGCACGATGAGAGAAAGAAGTTCTACCGACTACCGTCAGACTTCTCCAAGAACCTTTTGAGAGACAGCTGTTCCCGCTGAAGTGCTGACCAGACATCGTCCTGCTTCTGAAAGCACGTCAGGTGACAGAGCGACGGACTGAAGAAAGAACAAACCGCACAAACCGTTTGTGTCACGCATGTTGAAAACAAACGGTGACTTTGGCCAGACGAACACTAAAGACGCCTCACAGATCAGAGGACACGCGTAGAAGTCGAGCAGCTGCAGGGAGCGCTTCCCCCCCCTCTGTCTGCATGAGGACACACAGCCCGTCCCTCCACTCGCCGGTTCACATGTGAATACCCAGCATGCATTAGGTGGCTGTGGGTAGGTGAGCCTCGGGCTAAATTACAGCTCTGCGCTCAATTGTGTAGGAGGACAGTTTTCACCAGGCACCCGAGGGCCCACATAACCTCAGCTAAGGCTATAAATACAGAGAGTGGAATCAGAAGCCCTGTCCTGCAGACACACACACACACACACACACACACACACACACACACACACACAGGGTCATGTCACACTTTCACATGTGAAAATATACAAATCTGCCAGCATATTTACATTCACACAGGTTAAATAATAAAATGATTTCCTGTAGAATAAACTGCATCCGTTAACTATGGAATATAATTCTGTTTTATTCATCGTTGATTGTTATTGGTTCCATTGTAATTGTTTATTCTGTAAATAATTTCCTTCTACGAGGGAAGAACTTGACCCAAAATTACTTGAAAGGGAATTTTTGATCAGATGACACATAAATAAGGAGTATTGATTGTTATTTAGAGTACTTTATATTGTCATTACTATCACTGGAGCACAGAGCTGAAGTGGCCCTTCATCATCTAAAGACACATTTAGGCTAAATAGATGTGTGTGTGTGTGTGTATGTGTGTGTGTGTTGAAGCAATGCCACTAATGATACTGCTGACTATTTATTCACCATCTCTCACTCTACATATCCACACACACACACACACACACACACACACACACACACACACACACACACACACACACACACACACACACACACACACACACACACACACCGCTGTCACAGAAGAGGCAGGTGTTAATTACCGAGCGAAGTGGGCGCTAAAAAAGTGGACGGCCCACAAAAGAGAAGAAATTGGACTCCCTACACACACACACACACACACCATCACCACAACAACACACCTTCGTTCCCCAATTAGAACAAACAAGTCGCGACTCGTCATCCGTCGGTGTAATCAACAGGACTCTCAAAGTGCACCGGAGAAGAAACTTCCAGCAGCTTGAACTGGACCCAGATCAGATCTTACTCGTGATCAATGGCTGAGCTGCAACTCGTGCCCTGAAGTTTCGTTTGAACATGAAGCTGTTTAAACGTTCCCCGGCAGCAAGTGCATCTCCACCTTTGATCCAACACTTGAATCATCTGTGAACATTCTGACTGGGGGTCATCGTTCATTTATTACCGACTGGTTTCAATAAAAACATTCTGGGAAAAATACACAATTATTTTAAGTTTGCGCTCAGAGGATTTAACAGCGCTGCAAACGTTTTTACAGATCTTTAACTTGATGGTTCTGATGATTGGATCGGTTCTTTTACTTGTTGTTCTGCGTTTTGTAATGTTTGTGGTCTTCATATTGGAAGGCCTTTGGCTTCCTCTTCCTCTTCAGACCCACTTAGCGTGATTATTTTGACTCCGATGTTTCAGTTGTCATCCCTTTTGTCTTGGTTGGTGTAGCGACACCAGTGGTGAGTGGTGGAAACAGTAAACGGATGATTTTCAGAGCTAAGCTGAATATGACGGAGAAAAACACCACAGAAGAAGAACAATCAGTTCACAGCACAGCCAAACGGACTGCGGGCTGAGAGGAGTCAACAGAAGCACCTTTAAAGAGAATCATCGACATGCTTCATGCCACTGAAGGGATGCCGATATATCCAAGAAAGCGCCGACATGTGGTGAAACTCTTTAATGTTCTAATGCGTAATCAAACAGACCTGCAGATGTTCTGCACGAGCAGAGTGTTTCTAGAGAAGACGAGAAGGAATCACAGCGCCACTAAAACAGAGCCGGAGCAGAAAGAAACAGACCATTTCTACCGGATATTCAATGTGGCATCACATATGGGACACATAAGCTCTGCTCTTTACAGCCTGTGTGTGTGTGTGTGCGCGTGTGTGTGTGGATTTCAAAGTAAGAGTCCCGGTGCATTTGAAGGTATGCAAAGCTGGCGACATGTGTAGCCATCACAAGGCCTGTGTCTATCTGTGTTTCATTTTCGGGGGGGGGGGGGGGGAGGGCTTGTGGCAAGGAGCACGACGGGCGTTAGGAGAGTGTGTGTGTGTGTGTGTGTGTGTGTGTGTGTGTGTGTGTGTGAGGGGGGGGGATCTGAGGGCGCCACAGGTTTGAGGCAGATGGGCTCTGTGTCAGCCATGACAGGCGGCCAGGCTTCCTCGGCTTCCTCTGCACATTTTTGGAGCAAAGCACATACACACACACACACACACACACACACACACACACACACACACACACACACACACACACAAATACATACACACACTCTCACACACACACCCCTCCCTCCCTCCCTCCACATCTCTCTGATCAGGTAAATCTGGGCACCCTGTGGAAAGTTCTGGGGGATAAATTTCGCCCGAGGCTGTGAGTTTTGTGACTCGGCCCCATCTGTCACAGATCTTCACCGGCCTCAGCTGCCAGGAGGGACCGCACCACCTCCTCCTCCTCCTCTCTCAGAGAGGGAGAGAGAGAGAGAGAGAGTGGAGGCGCAGGGGGAGACGAGTTGCTTGTGCAGTGATTACTAAGGTAAAGTCAGTTATTCGTCATTAGCCGAGTGCTGCTTACCTGTGTAGCTCTGCTGCAGCACCAACAAGCACAGCAAAGCATTCATCCAACAGACCTTTGGTGCAGGTATACGTCACGTTGTATGTTGACATGAAGGCTAACTCGTTTAGCATCGGCTCTTCATTAAACGACACCAAAAGATGAGATAATTACGCTGCAGCCAACATGTGCTGACAGAATGGGCATTCATGTTTCTATTCAAAACACATTTCATCGTATAAAACAACATGTTTTAATGTGTTTTCACTCGCATCCACCACAAGTTAACAGCCAACACGCTAGTGAGTTTAACTCTCGGGAAACGAATGCTCGTCTTCATCGTCAAAAAGTCGTCACTTGTGGATCATGAAGACAACGAGCTGCGAGACGATTAAACACTGCGGATGTCACCAAACCGCCATAAAAACAGGACAAATGAAAGAGCATCAACTCATCACGAATGCTGCATGCAAAAACACGACGACCACAAGCTGGAAGGAACCGACCCACGTTTCAGCTGTAATGTGAACTCACGATCTGAATACGTGTGCGAGGACAAAGCCCTCCAGCAGCACGGCGAGGGTTAACGGCGGCTCAGAGGAAATGCCTAATTCATCCTCTTTGGTTTGGTTCCTCTCTGAGCTATTTCCTGTTTCACGAGCCCTGCAAAGCAGCGCCAGATCAACGCGCATGAATCATCTCGAGATAGACTTTTCCTTTCTTACATTTACCGGCGCTGTTCAGCTGTTATCCAGAGGAAGATCAAACGTGCGCGGCAGCAGAGGACGGGGCTGAAATTCCACGAACGTCAAGATTAAGAGGAGCCAGCGGCGACGAGGTGAGAGGTCAGCAAATACACGTATGTTACACAAATACATGCATGTTACAAGTGATGGAGCGTGACAGAGGTGTGGTGGACACAGACTGAAATAATGAAGCTTTAAATAAGAAGAGACTGTAAAAAGGTTTACTGTGAAAGCTTTCGTGAGCCGGATAGTCTCTGCAGAGTGACGCGTCGTCTTCAGACTGAAGCTTTGAATCGAGTTGTGAGGTTTTCAGCACAAACTCTCTCCGCGTTGGAAGCAGACTCTCCAAACGTTCCTTGGAGCGGACGGGACGAGGAGATAACGAAACAGACGGGAGGTTTTATTTTTTTTTTTTTTATTGACAAGCGACCGAAATCTGCTAACGGGAGCCAAGCAGAAACTACAGCAGAGGCCAGGAGAGAAGAAGAAAACATGGGCCTCTTTCAAATCCCAAGAAAATAATCTAACAATTAAAGACATAATTGGAGAAAGGCGGAGGCGTAAAATGCTTTTCTTCTCCTCTGGCAGGCTAATGAAGAAGGTCTGGGGTTGCCGAGGACAAACCTCACGAAGAGCAGTAAAACAGTGCACCTTATGAAACACATGGACACTTGGCACCCGCTTAATAGTTCCACTCCCAACGTCAGACGCTGTGGTTTTGAAGCTCTGCCGCTGCATATGGAAGTGTTAAACTTTTTGTCACCTTTAATTGACATCACATTGCGTCGACTGAACTTTGAGAAACTGGTGGTAAACACTTTCCCCCCGGCGGGCCGGATCGACCCGCGTGGGGAAAAGCCTGCGCTCTGGTCGCTCTTTAACGGGGTTTCCTGCAGGAAGGTTTCCTTCTCTGCGGAGACGGTATAGCTCGCGGTAACGCAGAGCTTATGTGAAAGAAAGGAGACGCCAAGTGCACTGAAACGGCATCGGAATTATCACCGTGCGTGCGTGCAGTGGAATAAGTTATCAAAGCTCAAATTAGGTAGGTTGACTCTCCCTTCTGGGCTCGACGCAGACCTTTGTGAAGCGAAACAGAAGACGTGGGATGTGAAACTGTGGCGCGCAGCCGGCTCTCCCTTGGACATTGGTTTTTAAAAACGGGGGAGTGGGCGGAGTGACGAGACGCATGATTGATTAATGACTTACTTTTCCACTTGAAGGCCACAGATTCTTCCTGCTCGGCTCCAAGTCGCGTTCATTTAACTTTAATTTATGGGGGAACGCGAAGGTAAAGGCTGGATCGGCGCTCGTCTGCTCACTCGGGAGACGAGGTTGGTGTCGGGAGAGCCTGGTTGTCTTGGTAGGGAAAATAAGAATGTGTGTGTGTGTGTGTGTGGAAGGCGCGTTTGAGGCTGCGTCATAAATAATGCACTCCATCTAAAAAGGGAAGGCTCTCCAATTAATGCACAGACAAATGGGAAACTGTGGAGAGACTTTGCACACAGTGAAACCCTCTCTTTGTCCCTCTTACCCCCCGCTGTGCACAAGTACTCCGAGTCACCTCAAGAAAGTCCAAGAAAGAAAGAAATCGGTTTAGTTTGAGCTCTGGAAGCACCAATGTGCTAAATTCTGCTCCGTTATGTGTTTTAAATCCACTTTTGTGCAAATCTAGTGTTGATTTTAAGAAGTTTAGACTGATTATCAGAAGTCTCATTTTAAGAAACATATCCCTGCTCCTCATTGTGATCACCTTCTGCTTTTGCACATTGCTATACATTGTTTTTCTGCAACTTTTTCCATTTCCTGATGGTGCTCTCTGCACCCTGAGCTGCTTGAAAAAGAGATTTTCCAAATGCCAGAGGGACCGTTTTGTTAATTAAAGGTCAAAGACATAAAAGAAAGTCGTTTTTGGTTCACAAAGAAGGAAACATCATCATTACGCTCTTTTTTTCTTCTTTTCGTGACATTATAAAATGTGTTTATTGTCTTTTTCTCTGAAACCACATGTGTTGCTGTTGTTTCAGGCATTTAAAATGAGATTCTTGAATAAAAAAAGCGACATTTTGCTGCTTTAATTTGTCAGATTTTATTATCTTGAGGAGTGTACGTCATGAGCTGTGGAGTTCACTCTGTTATTACGACCTGGCAGTTATTTAGGTATGCATGGCTTACTTTTCCCCTTCATGAAATCTACATTCCCTAACTTGAGCGTAGTACCTGAACATGTGTTACTGAACTTCCTCCGCTCTGCTCAGGTGCGAGTATCCGACTCAGCTGCAGGGAACAAAATACAGATGCATATTTTATGGGACAAAACCTCAAAGCCAAACCTAGATATTAGTCACTTTAGTAATTAAAAATGGATATTGCTCTGTGCCGTCTCACATTGTGCATTATTAAAGACAGATTTCTTCTTTTTTTTGCTCCTCTTCTCAAACTTGCATCGGCTCGAAAGGCTTTTTAATGCAAAACCCTCCCTCGGAGTGGCTGCGTGCACTTCACTCGACTCCTCCGGGTGAATTAGCAGACGTGTAGCGGCTGAGAGAAACACGGTGCATTTGTGTTGGCAGGAGTTCCTGCACAGGTGCCTCACACAGCCACACAGTGTTGTAATTACAGCAGATCCCATTTGTTGGAGATGGTGGAACACGGGGAGCTAATGAAATACCTGGGCCGGAACATTAACGCTGGATCAGAGTCAATAAAGGAGCAGAACCTGGTTCGCATTTACATTTCTATGACGACACCACCTCCTGAAGAACTGAAAAGTCGACCACCTCCACTGTACAATCTGTAGAAATGTGAGTTAGTGGTCTGGAAAGCTAATTGCTATAATTTAAATATTTATTTCTGAGTCAATTAAACCAAATTCGTCCCGTTGTGTCTTGAAAATAAGTCATAAAATGTTTCTCTCTCTTCCTGCAGTAATGGACTCCCATAAGTATGTGTGTAATTTAGGTGAACCCACTTCATGGCATGGCCAAAAGTGTAAATATCATATATACTACGACTAGCTGTTTAATCTCTTTGTGCAGAGTCACAATAAGCCAATTATTAATGCATCTAAAATCAGACAATAGCGGACATTTTCAGCCAACTTCCAACCATTGAAAGGAGAAACGCACACGTTCTGCTGAGGTCGGTATATCTCCACACGATTAACACTACAATTAAACGCTTCTATATGAAATCTAATTATTTCACGACAGCGGAGTGCAGTGAGTCCTACATATCTTTACTGCGGATATTCAAATTAAAGTATAGAATTACAAGCTGCTAATTCCTTCAAAAGACGACCAATTATGAATCAAAGTGAGCTGAGCAGCACAGATGCTGGCAGTGATTCTGCTCACTTAACACACACACACACACACACACACACACACACACACGCGCTGAGGCAACAACACCTAGAGAAGTGAATGCTGTACACGGCCCGTGAGTGAACGGCCGTGCATGAACACACACAGACCTTTCGTATTAGTCACGAGGCGGCGTGCACATAAAGTTTACACCGCCTAATCTATTACCCTCTAAATGGGCTTTTAATTGAATTGGCGTCAAAACGACAAACAATGACGCCTCTGTTGCAATTAATAAAATCACAGTGCAGAATCTATGAGGCTTGATATGAACCGCCATTCAAATCAACTTCATTAATGTAAATGCAGGCCATTCAAAGAGGCTCACAATTTTTCAACCCCCCCCGCCCCCAACGCCCCCCCCCCCCCCTTTGATGGTTTGATTTTGAAAAGGAGGCCCAACAACAGAGACGGGGGGGGGGGGGGGGTGTGACACTCTTTTACTGCAACACGGAAAGAGTTCTCACGTTAATGCACGATTGTTGAGAATTATAGCTGCATGAACAGAGAAAAAACAGCAAATGAATTGAAGAAAATCTTGCAAAAATCGAAATGTTTGTTCTTCAAATATACTGCAGATTACCGGTTATGAACATCCATCAAGAGGAGGAGATTCGTACGTTAGTCCCTCACAAAGCGGGTGCAGTGCTTTTAAATGAGCCCTTCTGCTACCAGTCCCTGAGTAAATACAATGAGGTGATTAAAAGGGGGGGAATGCTTTAAGCGCGGCGCTAATTAAATGGGTATGCTAATGCTGTCATACTTAGCAGATGGAAGAAGAATTACTTAAGTGTAATGCACATGTTATGGTATTTTCGACATGACACGGAGGCCCTCGCGGGACCGCTCGCTGCCGTCGCGACGCGTTTCACAACTACTCCGAACAGCACGCACGCAAACACACACCTTCAGTGACACGAGCAGGCCCGTCAACCTGCGAGTGTGTGACTGCAAGCGCCCATATGCACAGAGTGACACGCAGATTCAAACCAAACGTGTCATCTCATCGTGCCGTCAGTTATTTTGGAGAGAGGAAGTCACAGTTCATCGTTGCTGTATGTTTGCGGGGGAAAGAAGAGGATTTATTCATTATTTTGTGCCTTCCTGGCACATTTCAGCACAGATTGGAGTTTTACTCGCACAAACATTTCTGTAAACCGGAGCTGCTGCAGAGACAGAGATAATCTGAAAGGGTCCAGAATCGCTCAATCAAAATGAAGCCCACGCCGGTCTGCAGCTCGCTCCGACAATTACGCGGCGCTCCGCCTCCGTCACGTTTCGTCCTGCCTCCAGCTCTCAACACTATTTCACAACAAGCGTTGCTCTGGTGCATTTCTGGGAATTGTAACGGCAATCTGCAGCGCTACCGCTACCACAGAAGAAGAAGAAGAGCGGGGTGTTACCGAGTGGACCGAAGGAAAACGTCTCTGTCGCGTCAGGAAAAACTGAGGGAAACTTATTTTCTTATCTTCTGTAAAACATCAGAGAACATAATCACCACAAATACCACAGATTAAAGCAAACACATTCAAATTAGGAAATAAAATCCCCAGAAATACATATAAAAAGGATAAAAGTGAGAGGAGATTACTTAAAATCCGTATTCTGATAACTTCAGTAAAGAATTCTGGCTCCAGATGAGTTCTCATCTTATTAAAAGCAGATGACGTGCGGTCCCAACACTTCTCACAGAAACACACACGACGTCTGACGTGAAGGAGAACAAAGCTTCAAAGAGAACTAAAATAAACAGAAACCTTCCAAATGGTCGGGGAGTCCAGATTCACAACGCCTTCATTATCGCCGCCGCCGCCCAGAGACGAGTCCAGTCGCCGCGCATCTCCTAGATCTGCATGTTTCCCTAATTATGGGCCGTGTTTATTCCCTGGTAGACCAACTACCAACAGAGATGGCAGGTTGTGTAATCAAAAGTCGGACTCTCGGGGCTCCCACAATGTAACCGCCTGTAAACGAAAATTGAATATTTTGGAAGTCCATCTGGGGAGACACCATTAGCATCAAAGTGTTTCAGACACTTTTGTTTTGGAGCTTCTGTCACATGGAAAGAGAAACCACAGAGATGTGCTGAAGGTGTGATCCTCTTAAAGGACCGATAGTTGTGCCGGCGGAACAGTGTTAAACCAAAGGAACAGTGTTCCTTTGGTTTAAAAGTCTGGATCAGCGGTGCTCCGGGAGCAGACCTGTGCAAGAACCCACCAAAACCCGACATGCATTCATTTTCACAAGAAGAGAATCCAAAAGGGACCAGAGGACGGTCAGGCGCCGTCCAAAACAGACCCGAAGATAATTAAATGAACAAGCAGCGAAGTGATATTTGTCCTAAGAATCAACGTATCCGCTCCGTCTCCGAACAGGACAACACCACATGACCACGGCTCGTATCAAGGCCACGTACCGGCACACAGACCTGCAGCAACAGAACCGGACCCGAGCAGACTTTGTCGACTCAAATGTTTACTTCCATCAAGTGAAACTTTGTGTTTAAAGTGCTGATTTCTGCTGAACTTCATCAGGAGGAAGTCGCGGTTCTGCCACGTGTTTATTTGTGATCAGACGTTTTGACACTTCACTCAGCTATTTCAGAACGCGTCATTCTTCTTCCCACGGATAGCTGGTCAAACGCAGACAATGTGAGCATTTCACTCCCAACAATCAGCGAGGGAAGACTGCCTCAAAGTGAACATCACAGACTGATGAGATCAAACGGCGGATGACAATCTGAGGGTGGATCTTTTCTTGAAACTGTCAAACTCTGGGCGAGCACCGTGTCCCGGCGTTCTCTCCCACACGCAGAGAAATAAAAGAACAACATGAGTCGGAGCCGGGGAGCCTCCAGCTTCCTCGTGTTATTCTCACATCGCAAGTACAACCTGGAACAGAGGCTGAACACGGTCGGACCAGCAGGCTGCCTCTGTGCCGGGGATCAAACGAGCGAGGTGAGGGAACTCCAGGCAGCCTGGATTCCCCCTGCAGAACAGCCCGAGGCACCGAAGACAGAACGAGAAACCCTCGGAAAGCGAGGGGGCGATGCGAGGCTGCGAGGCACATTAAAAGAATGTCACGTTCTCCAACCATTTGGTAAGGGAAGTTAACCAAATACGAGTGCGGCGTAATGTTCCTTTAAGCTGTCATTTAAGCTCATACCTATCATCACTCGCGGCCTTAGCGTGCGCCGTGGTACTGATGATCCGACGAGGAGCGCACACTTGATTAACTGCGCCCCATCCAAGCGTTGCTTTCTCTATTTCTGTCAGGCCTAATGGCATTAGATCAGTAATTATAAGATTATTCACAGTTCACGCGGGCCTCACTGTTAACTTTTGAGATATGAGACCATTATCTTCTTCTAATCTCTTTTTCTCTGAATTACAGCGCAGATTCATATCGCCGCTTTGACGGCTCGTATGTCGCGGCCGTCCTCAAACTGGCACACGGAGTCTTTGTTCAGGTTCCCTTCACGGCTTTTGATCTCAGACAACTTCTCTTTTCTGGAGCAGCTTTGAGTAAAAAAAAAAAGAATAAAAAAGGGCTGAAGGGAGTTTCTACCTCCGCGCTCGCTGTGTTTGATCAGGACTTCAGCTTCCGACAGTAAATCTGCACGTTTACGGCGCTCGCGGTTAACTCGTCTGCGTCGGCATGAAGCGACAGCGACACCGACACCGACTGTATGCTCTACATCCTCAAACCATCTGAGAACCAGTTGCACTCTGAGCTGCCTCGAGGCCTTAAAGCTCAAAACGTTAGCGCGCTCGATAGCAGCACAGCTTCCCGTCCCAACATGTGGCTCAGGTCGTCGTCTGCAGTGTGAACACGACGGCTTCCTTTGTTGAATTCTGATTTGGACCAAACGTTGACAGCCGAAGCAGTGTGTCGGCGTAACAACAACACAGTCTACACATGGAAACGTTTTCACCCACTCAGCTGATCCACAGGTCAACGTGGAGACTTTCACGGCGTTTGGAGAGGCAAAACTTGACGCCACGACGGAGAGAAAGAACACTAAAAAAGGATGTTTTTCATCCTTTCATCCACCTCCAGCCCCGGTCGCACCAATCAGGAGGCGCCCTGAAGCATTACAGAGGGTAAGGTCACTTCCTTTAAGCTCGGCCCTCCTCCTCCGGGCTCATCGCAGGAGAGGCCGGCGTCTCAGCCGTCCCCGTAATTAAACAGCCAAGAGGAGCCCGTCATGGCGGGGAAGGGCGGCTCGTCGCTCCCTGGGGTGAGGCAGAGCCACCACCAAAGACGAGGAGGAGGAGGAGGAGGCCTTTTCCTTCTCCTGACAATGATCGTGTGCGTCTGCTGGGATCAATTGCTGCCTCCTTACCCACTAAAGAGCGTCATCAGTGGACATCAAGCGGCCGTGAGAGGATGCGAGTATTAGAGTAAATACGTCCAGAACGCTCTCTGCGGACCTCGGCAAGCGATCGCGTCTCGTCTGTACACTGATACGGAGCAATTAAGCTAATTGCATTAACAAAAGGGCCGGAGGGCCGTTGTGCTAATGGTGCATCTCACAACCTCCGGGCAGACACGCGACCGATTCACATGTAATTCACGGCGCCGCGTCGCGGCCTGCAGCGGGATCAGTGTGACGCTCAACAGCGCCGTGAGATAGATACACAGAGAGACGGACGGATATTAAAACAGGAAGTAAGACGCCACTCAGGCCTTGTATAGCTTCTCTACCTTCAAGTGTTTACGACCCGAAACTCTCCGAGGTTGAACGCCCTCCGAGGGCGAATAAGCGAAGGACGACGCGAGGCAGCGAAGGCGGTGAAAGACGAGTGAAGGTAAATCTTTAACAGCTCAATCAGCTCCCAACACATGCGGCATGCCAGCGCTGGTTTGTCTAAGGGGCTCGGCTTAATTAGCCTGTGCTTTATTGTTAATGAACTTCATGCAGTTGTTTGCTTGTATAATCAAGGCGAAGGAGCAGAACTGCTAGCTAAGGTGCCAAAAATAAGCTGACAAAAGCACCGGGGCCCTCCTCGATTACCCCTCCTCCCCCGCTCCCCCCCCGCTCTCAAATGGGAAAGCCAACTGCCTGCTTCATAAAACTCGCTTAGCAAGACACTGAGACAAAATGGACTGTAAAGTTCGTTAGATGGAAATATTAAAAAAGAATTAAGCTAATGGAGATAAAATTAAAAGAAATGAGGCAACAAACACTCCGCACCAAAAATGGCATCGCCATGACAGCTAGGATTTCTAATGACGGACTGCATTTGGGGAGGGGAAAAAAAATTAAATGGCATCCCGCACTTAAATTTCTTTGAGGAGTAATGATCCGAGAACGACGCTCACTCCTGGCACTCGTGGGGAGGAGGGGGGGGGGGGGGGGGGGGGGGGATGTGAGAATAACAAAGGAGCGTGTCCTGCAGTGAGGTTTAGGTAGCACATGTACACCGTGATAAGAGAGGCACCAGTGTCCCCGAATATCACAGATCCACAAAGGAGATTTAAAAATAACCGACACCAGACGCAGAGCGGGCGAGCGGGTGCTCAACACGGGGTCTAGGGTCCCCCAGAAGGCCTTGAGGGCTCCTCTGAGAGGTTCGTCCCTCTGGAGATGATCACAGCTGGAAGCTGAGCCAGAACAGCGATTACCCTCCTAAATACCACTGTGATCCATTACATACACCATTCAGCACATATACAATCCGCCCGCATATTTGAATTAGGTTTGTGTTGCACGTTTGTGTAATTGTGTCTCATTCAGGGTCACAATAGTCTGAGTGGTTTGTTCACATGCTTGGAATTTGTACACGCGTCACGTGACGCGTCTGCATTTAGCTCCACAGCGTAAACACACACGTGCACACCGGTGTTTTAAGGTGACTTGCTGCTTGCAGAACACGCGCAGAGCCTGAATAATGCTGCTTTGTGCAAGCTGCCAAACTATGTGGGTGCAGAAGTTGCCTCGTTACACACACACACACACGGAAACACTGAGCCTCCAGCATTCAGAAAACGAGGGATTTCTGCTGTTCTTCCCTCCGCAACTTCTTCCAACTCCCTGCGAGTTGCCTGCACCGTCTCCTCACATGAATTCACTTATGAGGGAGCAGAGGAGCTTCCCGGGGAGGCCGTCCTTCTGCCGTCACAGCGCTACTCTCCCAGTCTCTATTAAAACAGGCCAGATTTATTACCAAAGTTTCAGAAAGAGGATTTCTGCAGGACAGCAGAGGATTAGGACACTCCTGCTTCAGGATCAAATTGCAATAATTAGGTAGAACGTGAAGCCAAAATACGGGAAACACGTTGGAACTTGACACACAGACACAGACGTACAGCACACACACTCGCACAAACCAAGAAAACTATTCCATTTCAGGCAGATTCTCGGAATCCTGGATACGGCGAGGCCTTTTCAGCGTCGCCAGCTAATCTCCTCAAGGAGAAACGCAAGATGACAATGGCAAAGCACCTCCAATAATTGGTTCCAACAGGCTTACCGTATTAAAACCTGAAATGAGTTCTTCCCCTTTTAAGTATGATCCATTATTTCAATCCGGGGGAGAAAATTCTGTCTTTGAGAATATTAATAACTCCCAACACGGCCCCCTCCCTCCCGAAAGCTGTGTACCTGGCACCGCGGCAAAGGTCCCACCAAGGACGGCCACTTGAAAGCCTCGGCCCTCCCTCTCCCCCCCCCCCCCCCCTCTCCCCTCCTTATTTCTTCTTCTTTCTTCAGAGCCATCTTGAAGAAGACCTTGAGGCCCCCTTTGTCGTCTTCCCTTGAAACAAAACAAATAGAATTCAGGTCTTTTGATTGGCTTTAGCGAGCAGATCTCGCCACGTCTCGCTCCCGTCATGTGAGCCAGAAGTTGTGACTTCAGAGGAGCGCCCCGACGCTCCTATCTCTGCATTGAAATGAGACCGGCAGGTCTTGAGAGGATGTCTGCTAACTTTCTTCCCACATCCAACCTTGTTGCAAAATACAGAGAGCGTTAAAAACTTAATGCCGCCGTCGCTTTCACTTTGCGGCAGCAGGAGCGGCGCTCGGCTTATTATATCGTCCTAGAAAATACACCTTGTCGCTCCCCAACCGACTGAATATATCGGAGTATTTGTGATTACGCCTCGCACAGAACACACTGCAATCCGCTTTAGCGTCCTGGGGGAAATCTGAGTTTGCAAGGCCAGGGCAGAAGCAGCAGACGACACGTTTGTCGGTTTTCGTGCATTAATATCTGCCCGTCCTTTCCTCTGCACCTCTGCAGGAGGAGAAACACAAAGTTGCCCCTGTGTTTAGCTCCACACCAGTGACGACGTGAACAAAAGCTGATGAAAAGAAGAGAAAACATTAATAAAAACATCAAGCGCCGGCATTTGTTGTTCGACTGCTGTGTACATCTTTACACAAGCTTGCATCATTATGGTTTGTTTAGTCTGCAGATCAAGCCAAAAATTGTTCAGATCACCAGGCGTCTGAAAAGCTTTTAAGCACTTTATTCGGATAAGCCCTCTTTGATAGAAGATCCACGCATGAGCGAAGGAAAACCGCCGAGATAAACACAACAACTGACATCTGCTCAGCAACTTCTTTTCGCCTTTTTTGAGCCAATGTTGCCAGCAGAAATCGTCTGGCGTGTTTGTGTCGGGGAAGCGGGAGCGCCGGTGCACACCGCTTACTTTAACTTCCCCGACAGGGCGACGAGTGTGTTTTACCATTTGATCTGATCTCATGTAATGTAGAGCATCTATAGGGGGCGGAGTGACAGCAAAGCTAATTATTGGCTGCAGAGTGAAGCTGCGTTTGGCAGCAGCTGAAGAAGAAAGTGGACTTTGACGCCTCTAATGATGCCATGTGATAGGTAGACGTATTATTGGTGCACATGGAGGCAGACACTAGTATGTGATGTCGGAACATTTTAATAATGGTGGCCATCTGCATTAATAATGTCAACAATATCGACATAACACACAACTCTGCATTTAGCGATGGTGACTTCATCGTCACTGAATGAATTTAATAAAGGCAAATAATAGAAGCGCTAGAACAGTCTGGTGAACCAGGAGGTCAGCACTCTATTGCAGCGTTTATGATGCACAGACATTGTGCCGAGCCACCGTTTTTACACTTGATCATCAGCCAATCGGTGCTGTGATCTGCTGGAAAGTTTAAAAGTATGTAGCGGTTAAGGTGACGTGTATATATATATATTGTACTTTGTTTAAAACAGGGCCATCTTGCACCAGATGTGGCAGCTTACCTGCTGTATATTGGCAGCCTGCTGCTTGTGAACAGCTCATTACATCTGGGCTCTCATAGAAGGACAGCAGGACGCCTCCTCCCGCTCCAGCGATCTGCAGGTTATTCCACAACTGAGACTTTACCCAACTGTTAAAAAGTGGCAGCCAGCGATCTGCTCAGCATTACGCCAGGCGGGCGAAAACCAAACACTCCGAACGCGAGCGCATATTAACACCCAGAGAGCAATTAAACCCGGTGTGGCTGCATTGCAGCAGGTAGGAGACGCAACAACGCAGAACTCCGTCGCTGCACTTCGGAGGGTAATCGGCCGTGTTATCTGCAAAAAAAAAAAACAGGGACTCCAATATGCACAGGTGCTGTCCTCAGCTGTGCTATATCGGTTAATTGAGCAAATCTCTTATTTCTTACCCTCCTATAGCTGCAATTATCCCCTGGCACAGAAACCAGGCGGCTGCTTACGGCCTACGCGGGAGGTGAGAGCAGCTCAGGTTGAGCTCAGAGGATTATTAAAGCTGTGCCGCGAGGTTTTAAAAACGGTAGAGACGGAACGAGAGGAGACGAGCCAACGCCAGAGACCAAGTAAGGCCTCAGCAAGCATTCTGGGACATGTAGGAGTGAGCAGAATGCATCAGCGTGCCCTGCTGCATTAAAAAGTCCTGGACAAACCCACTTGGCGTCTAAAGTGGCTCTGATTGCAGAGAGCGAATTCTCCACCACCTCTCCACACCGCAGCGCAGCGGCCGAGCCGTCGCATCGTATCAGGACGTCGCAGCAGCGAGATAATACGTCAGATTAAATATGTATGGGCGAATTAGGGCGATCTCAAGTATTATATCATTTAAATTCAAATCGCTCCATCGCTCTGCACCGTCTCATTATCGCGCTTGAGAAATTATCAGATAAAAACACTGTAACACAGGCCTGATATTAAGCCTCATTTAGCCCCACTCACACTGCAGCACCTTATTGTAGGAAATGAAAGAAGAGCTACCTTTCAAAGCCTCAGGGTATTAAGAGTTGTTCACCTTTTGAAAACACCTACTTCTCCCCAAATGAAAGCTGAAAGTGGAACAGAATGTCAGTGTCTCATGTTGAAACGCACTCGCAGCACGCCGCCTGCCTTTTGTTGATCAACGGCTACGTCCTTGTCTTTTTATCCAAACACCCAGATAATGTTTGACATTTCCCCCCCTGCAGGAGGGAAGATATGGAGTTAACCTCTTCCAGCCCACAGACTCTCTGGCAGCATCTTACGCGAGCGCACATGTGGTTCATATTCTACTGACGCCTGAAAGAAGGACGTCACAGTGAAGTGTTGGAGCAGATAGTACACGTACTGGACAGGTGAATGTGGATAATGTGGGTGAAACGGCATCAAAGACGGTAAACTCTGCAGAGCATCACCTGAAGACCAGGTCTGTGTTTTACTCGGTCTACTTTGTGAACCTTCGCTGCAGTAAAACCAGGTTTTTAAACTCGTGACTCTCTCCTCCATTTACCAGTTTGCGTTCCATTGTTTGGTGATTCACGTCTGAAGTTAATATTATGTGCAACGCTCACACCTGTGTCATCACTTTCCCCGAATGCA